>JAHIAM010002566.1:0-76022 GCA_021605205.1 Aegilops longissima
CTCCTAGATCACTATTGTACTCCTTGCCAAATTCAAAGCAAGGAATACAATAGATGCAGTATCAATAGATCTTGATGCTCAATATGTAAGTAGCTAGCTTTAGAGGTCTTTCTTTTTAAAGAACTCCTTTTAAATACTCCTTTATGCTTTCGGAAAAATTCTACATCATTTCCGATCAACAATATGTTACTCACATATATTTGCTCGAGAAAGGCGTAGTGCTCCCTCACTTTATTGTAAATCTGAGGCTACGCACAATGCATATAAAACTATATCTTTGATCAACTTATCAAAGTGTATATTCAACTCTGAGATACTTGCACCAGTCCATAGATGGATCGCTGAACTTGCACATTTTTGTTAGCACCTTTAGGATTGACAAAACCTTCGGTTGCATCATATACAACTCTTCTTTGAAAACCATTAAGGAATGCAGTTTTGACATCCATTTGCCGGTTTCATAAAATGTGGCAATTGCTAACATGATTCGGACAGACTTAAGCATCGCTTCGGTTGAGAAAATCTCATTGTAGTCAACACCTTGAACTTGTTGAAAACCTTTTGTGACAAGTCGAGCTTTGTATATAATAACACTACTATCAGCGTCTGTCTTCCTCTTGAAGATCCATTTATACAATATGGCTTGCGATCATTGGGCAACTCCACCAAAGTCCATACTTCCATTCTCATACATGGATCCCATCTCAGATTTCATGACCTTAAGCCATTTGGAATCTGGGCTCATCATCGCTTCCTCATAGTTCGTAGGTTTGTCATGGTCAAGTAACATGGCCTCCGAATAGGATTACCGTACCCACTCTGGTGTGGATCTCACTCTGTTTTACCTATGAGGTTCGGTAGTAACTTGATCTGAAGTTACATGATCATCATCATTAGCTTCCTCACTAATTGGTGTAGTAGTCACAGGAACTACTTTCAATAAGGGAGCGGTACATTACCTCATCAAGTTCTACTTTCCTCCCTCACTTCTTTAGGAAAACTCCCTCTAGAAAGGATCCATTCTTAACAACGAATGTTTTGCCTTGGATCTGTGATAGAAGGTGTACCCAACAGTGTCCTTTGGGTATTCTGTGGCGCACTTCTCCGATTTGGGTTCGAGCTTATCGGGTTGAAAACCTTTTTCACATAAGCATCGCAACTCAAACTTTAAGCGAGCAGCTTAGGTTCCTTTGCTAAACCATAGTTCATATGGTGTCGTCTCAGCAGTTTAGATGGTGCCCTATTAAAGTGAATCCAGCTATCTCTAATGCATAACCCCAAAGCGATAGTAGGTAAATCATAAGATACATCATAGATCGCACCATATCCAATAAAGTGCTGATTCTGACGTTCGGACACACCATTATGTTGTGGTGTTCCATGTGGCGTGAGCTATGAAACTATTCCACATTGTTTAAAAATGAAGATGAAACTCGTAACTCAAATATTCTTTTCTCGATCAGATTGTAGAAACTTTATTTTCTTATTCTGATGATTCTCCACTTCATTCTGAAATTCTTTGAACTTTTCAAATGTTTCAGACTTGTGCTTCATTAAGTAGATATCGCATATCTGCTCAAATCATTTGTCAAAGTCGAAAAATAACGATACCGCTACGAGCATCAACACTCATTGGACCGCATACATATTATTGTCGGGACCCGATTCCAAGTCACATCGATCTAGCGGTAACACCTCCTTATCACTGCGGCCTCACGCACGGTATCCCCAATGTATACGCCTTACCATGGCGGGACCGTTTGCGTCTTTTGGCTCACGTATATGATAGTGTCGCTAGCATCCATATGACCAGAGAACCGGGCCGACATGGCTAGTCGTGAACGTGAAGCGGCGCTAACCTATGAGGGACGGGGCATACATGAATCACATCGAGCATGTCGGTCATCAACGTATAAATCGGGCTGTAGCTGGGCTATGAGGACTCCGGTATTCGGGCTGTAGCAGAGCTAAGCGGGACTCGAATAACACCGCGTGACATTTCCCGAAGGAGAGGACATAAGGAAGTGAAACACATGCCCGGCGAGTCAAGTGTCCAAGCGGTAGTCTTTGAGCTAGCAGAGACTCCAGTGAAGACAGTGTAGCGGACTACTATCGCTCGAAGCACGAGACTACATTTCCCATAAGAGGCTGCCAAGGATAAACAACTAGATTGTCGGATCCCACACATACCAAGCATTTCAAACATACACATAATATGCTCAATATGTGCAAATACAACATGGCATCACAACATAACTCTCACGACTCAAATATTTATTCATTAGGCTCAGAGGCGAGATATTACAAACATGGGTCTCATGACCCAACACTTTCGAGCATACAAGTCAAAGCACAAGCGGAAGCTAAACATGTAAGAATGCAGACAACTATAAATGAAAAGAGGCTGAGAAGCGACTATCTACCAAATCTGCCAGAGGCACAAGATCGTAGGCTGAGGTAACAAGCTAAGCGTCGAAGTCCAAGCGGAACTACTAGAGGCTGGCGTCTCTGCCAAAAACATAAAATAGGCAAGCGTGAGTACAATTGTACTCAACAAGACTTATCAGGAACTAACTACATATGCATCATTATCAAAAGGGGTGGTGGAGTTTGGTACTGACAAGCCAGCTTTGACTCGGTGGCTATCTGAACTACATTGCAAGTAACTCTTTTGAGGTGGCGCACGAGTCCACATATTCACCATATCAAATACACACTATGGACCCGCTCCGTCTCCCTGAGAACGCCATCCATAGCACTCACGCTTATCTTGCGTATTTTAGAGTATCCACTTTCACTTGTCTATGAACTGATATAGGCAACCCGAAGTCCTTTTCATGGACACGGCTATTGAATAGATCATATTAAACCCTGCGGGGTGTACTTCTTCACGCTCTCACCACTTACGCCGTTTACGACATGTACTCGGCAACCTTCAGCGGAAGCCCAGTGGGTGTCGGCCACGGCCTACCTAAACACTCAAGTCCCTAGTCCGGTTTATCGCCTATTCGGGTTCCATCCATGAGGTCCGGCCGAGGTTTCCCATACAGCCCGAGCGATGTGTGCAGGGTTCCGAGACACCAAGCAGGCGAATCGGTACACAGACACAGTGCCTACCGCAACACAACCCACCCCTAAGGTCAGCGTTACGTGCGACTGACATGCTACAAACACCGAAACTACTTGCAACTCCGGATGAGGACAAGGGTGGTCAAAAGCCGAGAAAGGTCCATTGGTTTGGGCCCAATGCGTGGTAATAAGCTGTATCATGGATCACAAACAGAACTCAGTTCACGAGGGCGGCTGCAATGAGACAACCCACCATGTACTCTACATGGCCTCTCACCCTACCTTTACCAAATCGTGTTCACACATTAGCTCACACACAATAGGACATGTTCATAACAATTCCAATTCATTCCCGATGAATCAGACCGACTCAACTCTAAGCATGTAGCAGGCATGACAAACAAGCATAAATGAGTAGGCACAACATGGCTCAAACAACTCCTACTCATGCTAGTGGGTTTCATCTAATTCTTGTGGAATGAGTCATCACGAGAGGATCAAGGGGTCAGCTACGCAGCAAATAACATTGAATCGATGTTGTCCTAATGCAATAAAAGAGAGCAGGAGGCGAGAGCGGGATTATGTCGGAATGAACAAGGGGTTTTGCTTGCTTACAGCACTTCGAAGATAATATAGTTCTTCATCGGTGTCATCGAACAATCGTCGGAGCGTCTGAGAGGAACAATTACCGGCAAGCGAGAAAGAACACAATCAATGCAATGCACATTCACATGAATGACATGTCATGTTAAAGGTACTGAATACACCTAATGCAATATCTAGCCAGGTTAATTGAAGTGGAGTTCAAACAAGGTTAACTCAACTCAAATGCTAGTTCATAAATTACCCTAATCATGATTCATCCTATTGAGTGAGGTTAACTTGTTCAAACATGCATGATCATGGCATAAACAGATTCTTCATATTTTCTGATCATTTTCATATATAAATTATTTCAATCCGAGATTCACGGTTGAATTTCTATGAATTTTAGAAGTTTAGAATATTTTACGAAATTTCCTGAATTATAATAAATCAGAAAAGGTATTATTAAATCGACTGACGTCGAGTGTGGCGTCGGCGGGTCAACTGACGGTCGGGTCAAACCACACGATGGGTCCAGCGTGTCGAGTAATTATTTAACTAAAACTTAATTAAAACTAATCCTAATAGTTAACGAAATTGGGCCCACTGTCGTGACTCGGAGAAGTCAACGGAGGCCACCAGTGGTCAAAATCAAAGAAATCGGCTGCCAGCGTTTAGCGCCCGGCGAGCCCGGCAATGGCGGAAGTGGTTTTGCCGTTCCGCCACCAAATGGATCGGGAAGGCATCTAAGTGGGCTGGGGACAAACCGCAGCTCTGGTGGAGTCGGTTGGGGTTAGGCGGACGGAAATGGTGCTTGGCGACGACCTAAGCGACCCCCGGAGTTCGGGGAGTGGGTGCGGGCAGCGTTGCGGTGTCTGAGCAAGCGGGATGAGGCGCTAGTGGTGGCCTCGTGATGCGATGAAGTGACGATGGGCGCTAGCCGGGACAAATAGTCACCGGGCGGCGGCGGCAACGCGAAAGGCCAACCGGCTTCAATGGCGGCGGCAGGCTACGAGGCGTAAGAGGAAGAGAGAATCGGCGGAGGCTCACATGGGTCGTAGAGGCGGTCCAGCGAGCTCGGGAAAGCGGCAGCGGTGGCGGTGTGGTGAATCCTCGGTGACGGTGGTGGGGAAGCGACGGTGGCGATGGAGCCATCCGGGCTTGCTTCGCCGTTGGAGAGGTTCAGCGGGGAGGCGGAGCTTCGTGGGCGGAATAGCTGGCGTGGGAAGGTCGGTAGCCCGACGACAGCAGCAGTGGCAGCAGGGCGCTCGAGTGCTTGTAGCAGTGAAGCGAGGAGGAGAGGCCACGGTTGAGAAGAGAGTCGAAGTGCGTGGCGCTCGGGGGAGGCGTCGAGCATCGGGAGAGCCATAGCAGGAGGTGACCGTCGGTGGGCGTCGGTCATGCGCAGCTCATCTCTGGCAGGAGGAAAAGCGGAAGGGTGGGAGGCGGTGGTGGGTGGGCGGCGAAGGCTGGGCGGCCTCTGCCGAGTGGCCCAGCTTCTCTCTCTCTCTTTCCTAATTATAATCTGTTTTCTATTTTGTTTGCCTCTGTTTTGATTTAGTTTATAAACCAAATCATTTAAATAAATCCTGAAAATAATTGTGGGCATTTAACTGAATTATTAAGAGGCCCTTAACTATTTTAGAATTGTTGGAGCATTTAAAAATATTAATAGTATTTAAATGCCCCAATTCAAATACAATATAGTTTATTCAAAAATCCAAAATGTCTTGGAAAAATATCCATCACCTATGGATATGGTTTTCACCCTTTCCATTAATCATGAACATTTTGCAAACCAATTGGGTTCTTTGAAAATATTTTGAAGTTGAACCTATTTGCATTGTTTTAGTGCTAGGGCTTGGTCATCCCCATTTCAAATTTCATGAAAATTAAACATGATGACATGAATGCCTTAATGCAACTAGTGTCAAACAATTCTAGGGATGTGACAACTCACCCCACTAAACAAGAATCTGCCCGAGATTCAAGGCGTGAGTAAGAGGAAAAGGAAGTCACAAACTATCACAATCTTCATGATCCATTTGCCCTTCTCGAAGATGTTGATACACTCCATCATCTTGGTCTTGGCGTTATTGCTTTAGAGATCTTCACTCGACATGACAAGAAAGAAACCCTACAGGATCTAATCTTCTTCAAGATCGAGCAACTCACGATCAACTCACGGAATGAGAGGGTGAACATCTCGAGTTGAGACACTAAACACATCGAGAGGATGGAAGAACAACCGACGGGGTTTGATTGGTGGGCAACAATTCCACGGTTAGAAGGATGGTAGATGGTGTCAAGGTGGCGAAATAATTGCCATGATTCAATAACGGGGCACCTCGGGGAAGGTGGCGAGGAACTATTCCCTTAAGTGGCAAAAAGAATTACTTTTGATACAAATATCATTGAAACTCTTCATACCAGCCTAAGGCAATTCTAGCGATCGTTTGGTGGAGTGCAAAGGAATGGTACACCGGACTAGAATGGATGATGTGGACTACCTTGTTGAAGACAACATAATGGATGGTTTTGCTTATCATGGAGGTGGAGGGACCCATGGTAAGTCCACTTTTGAGGATGATCCTAGACAAAATTACTAGGAAGGCAGCCCATAGTGAAATGGCACAAGGGACGGTGCAAGCTGAGGAGCGAAATACAAGCTGTTGGAATGTTCCAACCATCATACGCACGAGATTCAGATCCGATTGGTGATAGGATACTTGAGCTCGAACATGTCTGAAAAGGAAAGGTTGCAACACAAAACCGGCGAGATGACGTTGCGAGATTCTCGGGAGTGAACTAAGATAGCAAGCTCCAAGACATGAGCTGGTTCGCTACAAACCCGTGGACACGCTTGTCCAAGACAAGTATGACCACGTAGTAGTCTTATAATACAACACTACCGAGTTACGGTTGGAAACCATCATCGAGGATATCGAAGTCTTGTGCATTACCATGTATTAGCATAACTCCTTCTCCTCGACAAATCAGTTAGTGGCTTGGTGTGCTAGGAATTTCATATGGAATGGAGATGATCAGTCTATCGAGACCATAGAATACTTTACGCAGTATGACTGACTTGGGATGATTCAAGGAAACAAAATAAACCTTTCTCAAATTCATGGCGGCAACTTACACCTAAAGCACATGAATTGAGAGAGTCACTTCAACCATCCAAGCATAAGCTTCATGAGCAGCACGAAGAAATGCTTACACAAGTTTCCAACACTAGGTTGATGTTCAACATGACTCATGGGGAGACAAAATGCTTTGATGGGTTCAACAACAACTCGCCGAATTTCCATACCCTTGGACTTCCACCATCATGTGAACAGGGGATAGCATTAGTCGGACCAAAGATGTAATGGTGTATGCTCAAGCAATCAACCATGAGTAAGACAACATTACGAACATCGTTGGTTCTGATTTGACAACGATTGCCCACACTCAAGTCAAAGGATTGATAAGACAATAGATCCAGACAACTGATCCGGGGATCATTCGATGAAGATACCATCTTTCTTCAACACACACATACTTAAGGATATCTGTTGGATCGAACTAGGTTAGGCAGGCTTTTATCTTCCAACTCTCCGGGTTGTTGTCTAGCCTAACCAACTAGCTGAGGGTATCCAACACAGATTCTTGGAGAAAGGGTGGTTCACAAGAAAACAACTTGATCGCGAGCTCAACATAACGATCGAAACAACCGGTAACACTTCCAAGAAGATATTTGGAAAGTCACGGACCACCGGTATGTTACTAAGCTCGAGAACAATCTTGCTTTTGAGGGCAAGGCGATATGATCAAATGAGCAAGGGATTGATATAATCCTAACTCATCAATCGAAGTGTGCACAGAAATAAGGACTAGGTGGCACGATCAATCTTAGGATGATGATTTAATAATCAACACGCTAAGAATGAGGATATTTTCCATTAACTACCGAACAGCGGAGTTACTAGGAGTATAGATTTCACATCACGATTCACTAGTCGGCATTCGGTTGTGACAACACAGAACAGGAATGAACAATGATGGCGAGAAGTATCACTGCATCAAGAATTCATAAGAAGGTGCAATTCTTATGACATTATTGACATAAAGATGGTAACACTCGGGTGGAGCAGAATCAAAAGCTGGGTTGGCATTTTGATCTGCGGAATACTACTTTGACCCAGTCCTAGGTATGGATGAGGCTCACGGGTTTGTTTCTCCTAGTCATTCGGAATAGAATGGCTGACGGACCACATGAGTATGAGGCATCGATAAGCGAATGCACGCATACCCTTGACTATCAATTGATAGGCGGGGATGGAATACAGACTAAGGAGGGACAACTCAAGGAACATATAACTTTTGAGTTGTGGAGGCATGGATTAGTATGTGAGCAAAATTCAACATTTCTTCGGATAACCCATGCGAGAGGTTGAGCTGGCGAGTCACAAATAGGATGGAGAACTCATCGAGGCCACTTACATTGTGATCTTTTGATCCAACAAACTTCCATAAGTGGTTCATGGTATTTGGAAGAAGGATATACCACGGACCTCGAGGACTATCATAAAGTTACTAATATCCTAAAGGGACTAGCAAACACTACCAACATGGGTAGGGTGAATCTAGGGTTCAAGAACCGGGAATAGAATACCTACTAACTAATAACATCACGGGATGTTTTCAAGAATAATGGCGAGAATCATCACACTTGGGATACAAAAGCATTGCTAAATTGCTAGGTGACTTCTTAAACAACTAGGGCCATAATAATAGTTCCAACATATATGTCAAGGCAATAACTTACCTCAACGCACGGTTAGTGTGCTTATTCCGACCAAGAAGGACATCAGTGCGGAAGGAAAGGATTGCAAATGCATCAGACTATTTAGAGACACAGGATGACTCGGACATGACATAACGGCTGTAAATGCTCAAAATGATTTGAGACATCTGCAAAAATGGTGGCATAACCACTCAACATCACAATATCAAAGTTCGGGATCAACGGTTATCATACGGAAATAGTAGGAACTGAGCGGGGCTTAAAACCAACAATCTTAAGGTCTATGGATTAGTAACACGTCATCTGATAGATAGATGAGAAGGCCTAGTTCTTAACCCGTAGAAGAGAAGAGGATGACTCATATCGAGAAGGCCATGAGGTATAAGGAGTAAAAAAGCCTTACGTTCCTTCACAATCAATTTCCTTACATAACTAAAGCATTTCTAGACACAACTTGACCAGTTGGCTTGGTAATCCTCTGAGGCAGTCGAGGCACGATACCAGCTGTCGGGACCCAATTCAAGTCACATCGATCTAGCGGTAACACCTCATATCACTGCGGCCTCCTTGCGGTATCCCCAGGTGTCGCCTTACCATGGCCGGGACCATTTGCGTCTTTTGGCTCACGTATATGATAGTTTCGCTAGCATCCATATGACCTGAGAACCGGGCCGACATGGCTAGTCGTGAACCCAAGCGGCGCTAACCTATGGGGACAGGCATACATGAATCACATCGAGCATGTCGGTCATCAGCGTATAAATTTGGGCTGTAACCTTGGGCTATGAGGACTCGGTATTCGGGCTGTAGCAGGCTAGGCAGGACTCCGAATAACACGCGTGACATTTCCCGAAGAACGGACATAAGGCAAGTGAAACACATGCCGGCGATCAAGTGTCCAGCGGTAGTCTTTGGGCTAGCGAGGACTCAGTGAACAGGGCTGTAGCGGACTACTATCGCTCGAAGCACGAGACTACATTTCCCCATAAGAGAGGCTGCCAAGGATAAACAACTAGATTGTCGGATCCACACATACCAAGCATTTCAAACATACATAATATGCTCAATATGTGCAAATACAACATGGCATCACAACATAACTCTCGACTCAAATATTTATTCATTAGGCTCCGAGGGCGAGATATTACAAACATGGGTCTCATGACCCCTTTTCGAAACATACAAGTCAAAGCACAAGCGGAAGCTAAACCTGTAAAGATGCAGACAACTATAAATGAAAAGAGGCTGAAGCGACTATCTACGAGATCTGCAGGGCACAAGATCGTAGCTGAGGTAACAAGCTAAGCGTCGAAGTCCAAGCGGAACTACTAGCGAGGCCAGCGTCTCTCTGCAAAAACATAAAATAGGCAAGCGTGAGTACAATTGTACTCAGCAAGACTTATCGAACTAACTACATATGCATCATTATCAAAAGGGGTGGTGGAGTTTGACTGCAGCAAGCCAGCTTTGACTCGGTGGCTATCTGAACTACATTGCAAGTAACTCTTTTGAGGTGGCGCTACGAGTCCACATATTCACCATATCAAATACACCACTATGGACCGCTCCGTCTCTCTCGAGAGCGCCATCCATAGCACTCACGCTTATCTTGCGTATTTTAGAGTATCCACTTTCACTTGTCTATGAACGATATAGGCAACCGAAGTCCTTTTCGCGGACACGGCTATTGAATAGATCATATTAAACCCTGCTGAGGGGTGTACTTCTTCACGCTCTCACCACTTACCGCCGTTTACGACATGTACTCGGCAACCTTCAGCGGAAGCCCAGCGTGGGTGTCGGCCACGGCCTACCTAAACACTCAAGTCCCTAGTCGGGTTTATCGCCTATTGGGTTCCATCCATGAGAGTCCGGCCGAGGTTTCCCATACAGCCCGAGCGATGTGTGCAGGGTTCCCGAGACACCAAGCAGGCGAATCGGTACACGGGCCACGGTGCCTACCGCATAACCCACCCCTAAGGTCAGCGTTGCGTGCATTGACATGCTACAAACACCGAAACTACTTGCAACTCCCGGATGAGGACAAGGGTGGTCAAGAAAGCGAGAAGGTCCATTGGTTTCGGGCCCAATGCGTGGTAATAAGCTGTATCATGGATCACAAACAGAACTCAGTTCACGAGGGCGGCTGCAATGAGACAACCCACCATGTACTCCTACATGGCCTCTCACATACCTTTACCAAATCGTGTTCACACTTAGCTCACACACAATAGGACATGTTCATAACAATTCCAATTCATTCCCGATGAATCGGACCGACTCAACTCTAGCGATAGCAGGCATGACAAACAAGCATAAATGAGTAGGCACAACATGGCTCAAACAACTCCTACTCATGCTAGTGGGTTTCATCTAATTCTTGTGGAATGACGAGTCATCACAGAGGATCAAGGGTCAGCTACGCAGCAAGTATGATTGAATCGATGTTGTCCTAATGCAATAAAAGAAAGCGAGGCGAGAAGGCGGGATTATATCGGAATGAACAAGGGGTTTTGCTTGCACAGCACTTCGAAGATAATATAGTTCTTCGCCGGTGTCATCGAACAATCGTCAGGCGTCGTCTCTGAGAGGAACAATTACCGACAATGAGAAAGAACACAATCAATGCAATGCACATTCACATGAATGACATGTCATGTTAAGTACTGAATACACCTAATGCAATATCTAGCGGGTTAATTGAAGTGGAGTTCAAACAAGGTTAAACTCCAACTCCAAATGCTAGTTCATAAATTACCTAATCATGATTCATCCTATTCAGTGATGTTAACTTGTTCAAACATGCATGATCATGGCATAAACAGATTCTTCATATTTTTCTGATCATTTTCATATATAAATTATTTCAATCCGAGTTACGGTTGAATTTCTATGAATTTTAGAAGTTTAGAATATTTTGAAATTTCCTGAATTATAATAAATCGAGAAAAGGTATTATTACATCGACTGACGTCGATGTGGCGTCGGCGGGTCAACTGACACAGTCCGGGTCAAACTGACAGATGGGTCCAGCGTGTCGAGTAATTAGTTTAACTAAAACTTTAAAACTAATCCTAATAGTTAAAATTTGGGCCCCTGTCATTGACTCGGGAGAGTCAACGGGGCCACCGTGGTCAAGGAATCAAAATCGGCTGGCGTTTGCCGCGGCCGAAACCAGCAATGGCGGAAGTGGTTTTGCCGTTCCGGCCACCAAATGGATCGGGAAGGCATCTAAGTGGGCTGAGGACAAACCCAGCTCTGGTGGAGTCGGTTGGGGTGAGGCGGACGGAAATAGTGCCGGCGGCGACCTAAGCGGACCGCCGGAGTTCGGGAGTGGGTGCGGGCAGCGTTGCGGTGTCTGAGCAAGCGGGATGAGGCGCTAGTGGTGGCCTCGTGATGCGAGTGAGTGCGATGGCGCTAGCCGGGACCAAATAGTCACCGGAACAGCGCCCGGCGGTAGCAGCGGCGGAGGTGACCGGCTTCAATGGCGGCGGCGCTCTCAGGCGTAAATGGGCGGGGAAGAGGGGAATCGGCCAGGAGGCTCACATGGGTCGGCGTAGAGGCGGTCGGCGAGCTTCGAGGAAGGCGACAGCGGTGGCGAATTGTGGTGAAAGATCCTCGGCGGCGGTGGTGGGGAAGCGACGGTGAGACAATGGAGCCATCGGGGCGCTTCGCCAGTGGAAGAGGTTCAGCGAGGAGGGCGGGCTCGTGGGCGGAATGGCTGGCCGTGGGGAGGTCGGTGTGGCCAGCGAGCAGCGGCAGTGGCGGCAGGGCAGCTCAGTCTTGATGAGAGAAGCGAGAGGAGGAGAGGCCACGGTTGAGGAAGAGGGGTCGGTGCGTGGCGCTCGGGGGCGTCGAGGCGTCGGGAGAGCCGCAAGCAGGAGGTGGCCGTCGATGGGCGTCAGACGCAGCGCCAGCTCATCCTCTGGCGAGAGGAGGAAAGCGGCAGGGTGGGAGGCGGTGGTGGGCTGGGCCACCCGGTGGGCCGGCAGGGGAAGGCTGGGCACTGTGCCGAATAAGTTGGGCTTCTCTCTCTCTGCTTTCCTAATTATAATCAGTTTTCTATTTTGTTTGCCTCTGTTTTGATTTAGTTTATAAACCAAATCATTTAAATAAATCTGAAAATAATTGTGGGCATTTAACTGAATTATTACAGGCCCTTAACTATTTTCCAAATTGTTGGAGCATTTAAAAATATTAATAGTATTTAAATGCCCCAATTCAAATACAATATGGTTTATTCAAAATCCAAAATGTCTTGGAAAAATATCCATCACCTCTGGATGTGGTTTTCACCCTTTTCCATTAATCATGAACATTTTTGCAAACCAATTGGGTTCTTTGAAAATATTTTGAAGTTGAACCTATTTGCATTGTTTTAGTGCTAGGGCTTGGTCATCCCCATTTCAAATTTCATGAAAATTAAACATGATGACATGAATGCCTTAATGCAACTAGTGTCAAACAATTCTAGGGCTGTGACAGGTATGTATTATTTCCAACAAGTTAGTAGCTCGTTCCATTGTTCCGGAGAATGGAGTTTTAGTCATCTTGCCCAAAAGGCACGGTTCGCAAGCATCAAATGATTCATAACCAAGTGATTCGAAAATCCATCTTTATGGAGTTTCTTCATGCGCTTTAAACCGATATAGCGTAAGCGGCGATTGCCACAAATAAAATGCACTATCATTATTAACTTTGCATCTTTTGGCATCAACATTATGAATATGTGTATCACTATGATCAAGATTCGGTAAACCATCACCATTGGGTGTATGGCCATGAAGGTTTTATTCATGTAAGCAGAATAACAATTTATTCTCTATCTTAGATGAATAATCGTATCGCAATAAACATGATCTTATCATATTTATGCTCAACACAAACACCAAATAATATTTATTTAGGTTTAACACTAATCTCGAAAATATAGGGGCGTGTGATGATGATCATATCAATCTTGGAACTACTTCCAACACTCATCGTCACTTCCCTTTAACTAGATTTTGTTTATTATGTAACTCATGTTTGAGTTACTAATCTTATAACCGAACAAGTATCAAATACTCACATTACAAAAAAGACACATCCGTGACATTTTGGGTCGAAGAAATTTTTTACTGTCATACATATGACACTTCTATGCGATAATTGTGACAAAACCGGTATCATCATAGATGTGGTGGGCTCCTACTTCTATGACAGAAAATGGGTTTTCGTCTTGGGCGGGCGGAGCGCAGCTGCATGACATTCTTTGGGCCGTCCATGATGGAAAAAACCGTGGTAGAAGCGAGGAGGAGAAAATTCGAGGAGTTGCGGTTCACGGTGGGAGGTTGGGGGCGGCGATGTGTGTTTCTCTCGTGCGTGCGTGCGTGTGTCGGCGTTCGCTCTAAGCTTGAACCGAAGCGAGCCGTTGGGCTCGCGAACCAGTGATTACCGCTGCGAACTCGCATTCTTGAACCGGCGATCGATCGATGGCTGTTAGCGAACCCGATGGGCGATTCCTTCACTGCTGCTTGCTAAGCTGAAGCCGATCAATTGGATGAACAGTGAGTGTTGCGGGGAGGTTTGGATGAGCGATGGCGGTTGCGTTGCCTTTGGATGAACAGGACCCGTGGTGTGGAGGGCTGGATGAGCGATGAGCGGTGGAGGGTGGTCGTGGAGGGTGGTTGAGCAGGACCCGTGGTGTGGAGGGCTGGATGAGCATGAAGCGGTGGAGGGTGCCGTGAAGGGTGGTTGAGCGATGGCGGTTGGGTAGCGGTGGAGGCTGGATGAGCGAGGGAGCCCGTGGAGGCTGGAGGAGGTTGGCGCTAGCCCATGGAGCTGGAGGAGGTCGACGGTGGAGATGAACGGTATCCGTGGAGTCCCATTTGCGATGCGCCACCCCTCCCGATGGCGGGACCCTGTTTCGACCGTGGCGCTCCAACACAAGTTCGTTTCATCCGTTTTGCGGTGCGCCCACCCTCCGATCAACAGGACCCCGTTTTGACCGTAGGAGGTCTGTTTCCTCCGTTTTGTGATGCGCCACACCTCCGATCAACAGGACCCCGTTTGACCGTGGGGCGTCCGTTTCCTCCGTTTTGCGATGCGCCGGGCCCTCCCGATCAACAGGACCCGTTTCAAGCGTGGCTGGTGAACACAAGGCCGTTTCCTCATTGTCGCGATGCGCTGGGCCTTGTTTCCATCGCTGTTCGTCCAAGCCCTCGATGAACACGACCATGCATTTCGTTCCGACCCAGCGGTTGGCTCCCCATGAACACGACAGCGGCTGTTTCTCCGTTCGACCCAGCCATGTATGCGTATGCGCGATAGGCGTTGAGACCCTGCCCGTATATGCGTGCGTGGCGTATTTTCTTTCTTGCACCCTCGCGCATTGCGTGCGGCGCCTCTACTACGACGCGTGCGGCGCCTCTACATCCACCGTATATATATATGCATTACCGTTCGCGACGAGAATAACAACGCTACGTGCGCTTGACCAGGTGGGTCCGGTATCGAGCACTTCCTTGCGGCGAAGATGTAGCTGGTGGGTCCCGGCCGATTTAGAGGCGAATCGTTTTTTTCAGGCGCACTTCCTTGCGTGCGAAGATGTAATTGGTGGGTCCCAGCCGGCAGAAGCGTTTTTTGCTAAATCGGTGGCCCGTCCGGTGGGTCCCTATTTGTCGAGTGGAGGAATAATTATTTTGCAGCGTAATAAGGAGGCACTTCCTTGCTGCGATCGTTGACCCGGTGTCGGCCTCTCCACGTGAAGTCCACGTCCGATGGAAGCCATTCCTTGACCATGTTGACCACGCGCGCCGAGAGCACCAGGCGGTGGATGACAGCGAGGCCTAGGAAGGGACAACGGAACGGGAAGACAGCGGCGATGGGCATGCCCGCATAGAGGTATGAGGGTTCACTCGTTCGGCTGCGGTGTGAGGCTGCCGTCGCCCTTGAGAATAACCGGGGGTTTGGGTGCGTAGAGGATGGCACGGCCAGCGGTGGGAGTAGTAGGAGGCGGTGAGGCCTCTGCTGGCATCCTGACCAGCAGCAGGCGGCGGGAAGCGGCGGCCACGACCAGCGCTGCTTTGGCGGGCTGGAGCAAGAAGACCGGAGGTTGAAGAAGCACTCTGCCGTTGGATGGACATTGTACGGTCACTAGAGCTAGAATCGTTCATATATTGACTAAAGTTGACAAAGGCCTCCGTCGATCAACTTAGTAGGCCCTAAGTCAGCCTCCACCAAGGCTGGTCCCAGCTAGCGAGGGGTATTCATTTTTTGTGCGTAATAAGGAGACACTTCAAGTGGGTCCAGTGACTTGCAATGAGGAGCGTTTTTAGCGAAATCGTTGGCCCGTCACATGGGTCCCAGCGATCGAGAAGCGTTTTTTCGCGAAATACTGGTGGCCCGTCCGGTGGGTCCCTGCTTGTCGGTGGAGGAATAATTATTTTCAGCGTAATGGAGGCACTTCCTTGCGGCTGCCGTGGACCAGTTTGTCGGCCTCTCCACGTCTGATACTCTTCCGATGGAAGTCGGTCATTGACCACATTGACAACGCCGGCGCGAGAGCACCACGGTGGTGAACGGCAGCGAGGCCTAGGAAGGGACGATGGGAAGCGGGAAAGGCAGCGGCGGAAGCCAGCAGCAGACGAAGTCTGAGTTCTTGGTTAATGCGGTGTGAGGCTGCCGTCGCCGCGAGAGGCTTGGCCAGCGGTGGGAATAGTAGAGGCGATGAGGCCTCCGTGGCAGCTGACCAGCCACGGGAGGTAGGAGCATCTTGACACCTGGCGCTGCTTTGGGCGGTGGAGCAAGAACACGAGAGGTTGAAGAAGCACTACGATCGTTGGATGGCCATCGTCACGGTCACTAGAGCTAGAATAATTCATATTGACTAAAGTTGACAAAGCCCCGTCCCAATCAACTTAGTAGGCCTAAATCGGCCTCCCACCATGGTGGGTCCCAGCTAGCGGGGAGTATTCATTTTTGTGCGTAATAAGGAGGCACTTCGGTGGGTCCAGTGACAATGTGAGAGCGTTTTTTTTTGCGAAATCGCTGGCCCGTCCGGTGGGTCCCAGGATCGAGGAACATTTTTCATGAAATAAGGTGGCCGTCCGGTGGGTCCCATTGTTAGGTGGAGGAATAATTATTTTTGGCGTAATAAGGAGGCACTTCCTTGCGGCCGCTGGACCCGGTGTCGACCCTCTCCACGTCGATACTCTTCGATGGAAGTCGTTCGTTGACCACGTTGACCACGCGTGCCGAGAGCACCGAGGCGGTTAGTGCGGGCGACAGCGAGGCCTAGGAAGGGGCGACACGTGGCCGGGAAAGGCAGCGGCAGTGGTAGCCAGCGGAGAGAATCGATGGTTCTTTGGTTGACTGCGGTGTGAGGCTGCCGTCGCCGCAGAATAACGAGGGGTGTGGGTGAGTAGAGGATGGCTTTGCCAGCGATGGGAGTAGTATGGGCGGTGAGGCCTCGCGACATCACTGACCCGGCCACGGGCGAGAACAGCGACACAACCGGCGCTGCTTTGGTAATTTGGAGCAAGAAGACAGAGGTTAAAGAAGCACTACGACCATTGGATGGACATCGTCACGATCACTGCAGCTAGAATCATTTATATTGACTAAGTTGACAAAGCCCTTGGTGCGCTTCAACTTAGTAGGCCCTAACTTCGGTTGGCAAAGAACATATAGCCCATTTGCGATTTGTAAGAATGTACAACCCATTTTTCAATTCTAATGGAATTTACTACAACCCATTTACGGGTTTGTTAAAAGTACAACCCAACTTCTAGCTAGGACAACGATTAATAATTTCAAACAACCGCTCAAAACAGAATTCAAAAAAAATTCCCACATTTTAATGGGATCCGAAATATTTTTATACTAGTCAGGTTAAATATAATTTCAAAATAAAGTTGTATCACGTTAAAATCCAAAGAAATATTGCACGTGCAACAAGTAATGAAATTAAAATTTCCAAATTCCAAAAATAATATATTTTTCAAACTAATTACGTGTTTGGTGCATAGTAATTGCCCGATTATCATAATTACATCCCATTTATTATTTCTTAAAGTCCATTTTCTTGTTAAGCCTAATGCATACCTCCTAGGAAACTTTGCAGCCTAGCGGGGCGGATAACTAGTTGACCCGGATATTGTGTACAACTGTCGGCCCAGTTGCATTGCTGATGTTGAAAAAAAGGCCTGTGTAGTACAGTACAACCTAACATGGTTACTCAGCCCACATTCAGGGACACCGGAAAGGACCAAACAAGGCTTTTGTACAAATTTTTGAAGTCACTGAGCTCAATTAATAACTTAAGAAAAAAGTTAGATTACAGTGGAACCTAATTAAAAGCTGTCACGAGCAAATAAATAATTCAATGGGTCCCACTTGTGCGTGTGCGCGTGTGTGTGCGTGTGTGTAAGAGAGAGAGAGAGAGAGATAGAGAGAGAGACCCATCGGTCGATGCTCGTAAATACATCTTTCAGCCATATGCATTGCTGATGCTCAGTAAAAACTTACATAGTTGACACAATCATATAGAACATCATAGCACACTGAACTTGCATACAAAAATTTCATGCAGGCGGCACAATCAGGATGGAAGCAGTGGATCGCTACGGGAAGGGCTATGTTGAAACCAAGAAGTCGTACATAACGGTTCATCGTCTTTATAAATGACGGGAAATATCTTGAATGTTGTGCAAAGAAAAGCAGACAGACAACACAATAAGTTCTGCTAGCACATTAAGTTGACGTACAACCCTTCTTAAAAAAAGTTCAGGTACAAAATTAGAACAGGTCACAATCAAATGTCTTGGCATATCGGTGCTTGGACCCATAGCTCGGATTTAACTAGTACCATCGACAAGATTCATTTGTTACCTCAAATTAGAGCACATCCAGAAGCCAGCCTGCCTCTTCTCCCAAAGCGGTGGCCTCCGCATGTGATGGAGTAGGCCCTGTGCCATCCATCATTCCGAGCAACAGGGAAAGTCGGCGTTGACTCTGTAATGGGCGTCGTCGCGGACCACAGCACTAGCGGCGGCGGACTTCGATTGATGGATTGACCACTTCTTCAACATGCACGAACACTCGATCTGGTACATCCCTAACGTGGTCATGGCGGCCTTGGTGGTGACGAATAGTACAACCCGGTTCCTGCACGGTATCTCAACACCAATCACCTTCGGTATGGTGGGCGGATTCCTCATCCATGCCATAACCGTCGAGCCCAGCTATGCGGAGGAACAAACATACTTACGAGCTCACCTCCAAGGTCGTTGATAAGCTCGTTCATGGACTCGTTGTTCCAAGCATGTCGAGGCATGCCGTGGAAGGTATCCTTTGTTAAAAACTCAAGCTCGGAGGGCACCAAGCCCATCACAGGTGCCACCGATCAAAGCTCACCAGCGCACCATCGCAGAACAAGCGCCGGGAAGATTGGAACACACAAGCTGCGGTCGAAAGTTGTTGGAACTGACGAAGAAATCAGCCGGTGGCGGACAGACTTGACGAGCAAGTCACTTATTTGGATGCGTGCGCAATGCCAAGAGCTTTGACAAGGTCGTCCGGCGAGGCAGAGGCGATCGCCGTTGATGGTTACCATCAACACTTTGCAAACAAACTGGTGCGTCAAGCGCCGCCATGCCACTTTGTTGACTGACGACGGCGGCGACCAGCGGGGCGGACCTCGGGATCTCGGCTCGGAGATCGCGTTGACCGGCGACATGATAGTGTGCTTGAGTACAGGGGAATACAGGAGGGATTTGGGGCTGGGTAGGAATCGAGGAGGGGCGGGGGAGGCGGGGATGAAAAGGTAGCATGAATTTGAACGCGTGCCAATATGCTCTCGGCGCAAGCGCACGAAAACACCGGTGGCGCCCACATGTCGTCCTAAGAGTCCTTATTCTTTCTTTTTGGAGAGCCGGCCTTTTTTCGAGGATCTTTTGAGAGCCCGGCCGAGTCATAATTGACCTGTTTGGCATTGCGTTACTACTCGGCCCATATTCAACGACACCTCTTGGCCCAAACAAGTGTACATCATCGAAAAGACAGTGAGCTCAAATTATATAACTTGAAAAAGGAGATATACTCGAACAACTGGAGAATGGTGATGCCCTCATTTAGCCCACCAGTAGTTCGAGACAATAAACGATTGAAACAACGATATACAAAATTCAAACACGACTAGTGACTACTACTGACATAAACAGCAAGACATGATAGTTCATAAGAAGTCTTGCTACACCACCAAAACATACCCATCTGCAGCGCTAGACTCTCGTGATCCAGACGAGAATGACATTCTAAACAGAAGCAACTATTACATAGAAAGAGTGACATAGCGAGGATGACCAAATGACAAGGAATATGCATAACAAAAGAAAGAACTACCCATCCAGAACCAGCAGCAAAGACAACAAAGTCATTCGAAGAGATGATCCAACACCATCATAATTTGCGGCCCGCTTGACGACCGGTGATCCGGAGACACGATACTCCACCCTTTCGATGCAACAGCCCAATTACCTATCAACTTTGAAGGCTTGAACCACATCACTGCCTGTCGTAATTGAGACATCCAAGGATCAAAGTTAATCCGGATGCCTTTGTCATTCTCACCTTCTTTTGGCTGCAGGCTATATCGTTGACAATCAGGGGAGTATGCTCCCGAACTCCTAGGGCTCGCCGTATAGATACAATTTTCCATAGCAAACAGAGCCTCTCTGCCATCAAGGTCCTTGCCAACGGTGATCTCCTGGTTAATCGGATAATTGAGTCCGAGAAACAGAGAGTGTGAACCAAGGCTGTTTACCCGCTCAACTAAAAATCTAAAGGCCCCAACAAGCTGGTATCCTGCTCATAGGCGTAACAGCCTTGTCCAGGATACTCACGTATTACGGTGCTTGTATCTGATGGGGTTTTTGCAATATAACTTTTCGGCTCATGTGTCGAATGATCATCAGTCTTTTGCCGTCGTCGATCGGCGAGAACCAGTTGTGCTTCCGTGTTTTGGCAAAGGTGGTGTAATTACAAAGGCGATAGCTGTGGACACTGCATCATATCAAAAGGACATGCATTGTTAATGTAAGATCAGCATTGTTCAGAGTATGAGTAGGATAATGCAAGAAACAACATTGATATGTCTCTGTTGGGCTGGGAGGAAAATACAGGAAATGTATCTTGGGTTCGAAAATATAGAAGTGCCATGCATGGTTATACTCATGTTATCTATAATCGATTCTTCACAGAAACTACCATGTCATGCATGTTATGTAATCATGTTACATCCTCACAAACAAATTCTTCAAGGTAACTAATAGACCATGCATTGTTATATACTCGTGTTACGTGGGCAAAATTTTGTGAGGATATTATTCTAGCCATTGATTCTTTGAAGGGCGAATATAGGTATGTACACATGGTAAGCATTGCAGGATTTCACTACTTCCAAATATAGAGTTCTCCATATGCACATTTACTTCCCTAATGTATGGTTAGATGAAACCAACGATGTGGTGCATGTTTCTACATCATGAAAATGAGAAACTAACATGGCCATTGATACACACTCATATTTAGTAGTAGTATATAGATTCTTGTAAAATAAGGATAATATCCATATATTCCTAACCATTTGATTATTCAGGGTACAAATTGGCTGTAATGACATGGTCCCTATCGCATGAATTAACTCATTCCAAATATAGCTGATTTGGCGTCTCTAATATATTGCCATAGTTCTACTCAAATTCTGCTCAAGCAGGGATATGCCAATCATCACAAAAAGTTCAAACAGTGTCATGGCATCATCATTAACATGAGATGGAAACAACTTACACGCCGTCCCGCAATACGTGGTGCCATCTGCTGTCGATCGCATAGATGATGCCATTGTGTTCAATAGCATCACGAAGTGTGTATCAGCTTTGATGATGATCACTGCGAGCGAGTTGTCTCCAGCTAAAAAGTCACCGGCATAAAGATGGCGAGTCAGCGGTCGAACAAGGCAATTAGCTTGAAGTCTGCGTAATTACGCATGTCGTGTGGGTACTTGGCAGATTACAATCTTCGCAAAACAAGGTCCGTCCAAGCGGCGTAGTAATCTAGATGACTTGGACGCGATGGTAATACTCTATATAATCCAGCGGAGGAAGGATAATCTCATGGGAGGTGCGGAAGTTCACGAGCACCAACTTTTACCTTCTTCTCGAAGGAAGCCATCCGATGGGAGTTCATGCCGACCAGTACATACTGCCAAGAAGTTTGAGGCGATGGTGATCGGATCGATGTCGAGGAAATGATGTCGGCGACACACTACATACCTGCAAAAAGTTTGGCTAATGGAGATCGGATTGAAGTCGAGGGCATCATGCGCCTCCGTATCATGGTGAGCCAATCTTGCAAGACCATATAGCAGCAAGCAGGGTGTCTTGAAAAGCTTAGGCCTCGCCCGATGATGGCGTGTGCATGTCCCTCGAGCATGCAGCCAGCCAGAGGCGGTCAACATATCCATACACAAACAATAGAGGTCGAGGATGTCCTGGGAGATTGCTCAATCGCGGCTCATATGGATGGCGCGATTCGCGTTCGGCCATGGTGGAGTTTGGAAGGGGCTTGATTCTGGGGGAGAAGGATGTCGGTCTTTGGAGCGGCTAGCGAGGAAAAAAAGTCTTTGGGGAGGCGAGTGGCTGACGGTACAGGGGCAGTGAGATGGAGCGGAGCGGAGAAGGAGATGGAGATGGAGTGGTGCTATGGGAGGCGGAGAGGGAGCAGGCGGCGCCAATGTCTTGTCTGTGGCGGTGACAGACTGCACAGTGCAGAGGTGAGGCTGACTTTGTAACCCGAACACGCCGCCTTACTGGACTAGTGTCGGTAGCAGGTGTTGTCACTTCACTTGTGAGGACCGGATGAATAGTATTTTGACCATCAAGTGTACCACAGTTGTACTACTACTACTACTACTAGTAGGAACATGAGTACTCGGTATTGTATAAGCGGAAATAGGTCTCCCGTGCTAGCATGCTGTTCACTTCATCGTTCGGTATCATCCATATTGTGAAGCAGAACCAAATTCTCGTGCATGCCCAATCAACGCCTGCGCGATGCATGCGTTGGTCGATCTGGTGCATCAAGGATGGCATGCAGATCGTTCCACACTTGAGAAGAGGAAAAATGGAAAGGTAGAACGGCAGCGAAGGAAGAGAATCTGGCTACGAGGATGGGAGGGATCGAGCAGGAAGTTAATGCTCACGCCTAAAAGTTTTGGGAAAACCTGGTTTTCATAAGGTGACTTATACTCACCTAAGCGGAGGAGAATTCCTTAACGAGAGAATGTTGTGTCTCCCACTCACGCTCAAAAAAAAGCTATGACACATTTTTTATCTATTTGCATAGGTCCCACCTATCAAGAAGGATGAGCACATACACGAACAGTGCGACTCCTCGATCTACCGCATAGCCTTTTCGTTTAGTCTACCTAGCCGTCTAATCAACTGCCTGCCGCCACTTCTCCCATTTACTTCTCCATCGGGAACCGATTCGCCTCGGCTTCTTCACCTCCCCTTCGTCTTCATTTGCATCCAAACCCCACTGCGTTCACATTGTTTTAACCTCTTTAAATAATCATCTACTACTTGATTAGACTAGCCATCTAATCCTAATTCTCCAAACCATAGCCCTCCGTTCAGCGGTTCCAAATGGCGAAAGAGATCGAGATGCAGGTTTTAGCGTCCAACATGTCCTCGTCGAAGGCTCGTCGCATAGTTGCCACCGTCACCGTCCACCCAAGGGTTGTTCGCAGTGGATCAACAATGTATCCAACTCCTCAAAAAGGTAGAGACAAGGTCATCGGTCTCGGCGCAGAGTACAGGCGTGCCCACAGGAAGATCCAGCGCGCCATTGTCCTTCAATGTGCCTCTAAGATGATGTTTTGGTGTACCACATCATACACTCGCCCTCCATACCGGTGAGCTTCACGATTTCTTGTCTCGGGAGGGCGTATACTTCGTGGGGCAGCCATCGAGCAGGACAAGCAGAAAGCTGGGCCGTACAACCTTGATTTGAAAAGCATCGCTGACCTACAAACCAGAATCAAAATTCCTATAGAAGATTGTGCTAAGCAGACACCATCCCTATTCGACGTAGCAAATTTTGTGCTTGGTAAAAATCTTGAGAAGGGTGACGAGGCAGTGGCATTAAGGTCATCGGATGGGAGAACTATCCCTTGACGTCTGACGGATAAAATATGCTGCCCTTCATGCCCGTGTGAGTTTGAGATAGCTGCATGGTCCAAAGAGCTTGTTGCGAAGCCGTCTCCCTGAGAAGAAGAAGAAGAAGAAGAAGAAGAAGAAGAAGAAGAAGAAGAAGAAGAAGAAGAAGAAGAAGAAGAAGAAGAAGAAGAAGAAGAAGAAGAAGAAGAAGAAGAAGAAGAAGAAGAAGAAGAAGAAGAAGAAGAAGAAGAAGAAGAAGAAGAAGAAGAAGAAGAAGAAGAAGAAGAAGAAGAAGAAGAAGAAGAAGAAGAAGAAGAAGAAGAAGAAGAAGAAGAAGAAGAAGAAGAAGAAGAAGAAGAAGAAGAAGAAGAAGATTGCCAAGCGTGGACATGGATCCTCTGGCGTGGCTATCAACTGCCTCCCTTCCCTTCTTTGATAGGTGGGACCACGCTTATGGGTCCCACATGTCGATGACAGAATAGTAGGATTGTTCGTGCCCTCATCCCTCTCGGCCCACCGCTTCTCACTGCCTTTGTGTGCATGACATCGGGCAGTGAAGCTATGGCGACCATCAACTTTCTACCACAGACACACCCGATTGGGCCCTTGGTTTACTGCTCCACTGCTATGCTCCGATCTGTACTCCGCACCATCAAATTTTTCATCCAGCGGGTGTGACACATTTCGTCCGGGCATCAATCCTCATTTGGAGTACTTATGTACTACATGTAGTACCCGCGGTGTAGCCATCTCGCCTCATCAACGCCCGACACCCAGGCTGGTACCCTCGCCAACCCGCCACCACCGGCAGTTCATCTCGAGCAGTGAGTCATGAACCACGCCACCACCATGAGAATGACATGTGGGCCAGCGCATTTAAGGCCAGCGTGTCATTGACTCATAGGCGGGCACTAAGCCACGAAGATTCGGTCCGTGGGCCGAGAGAGAAATGTAACTCTGCGGCGAGGCCTTGTGGTGCTCCATGATATGAGCTCGTGCCAAAACTGGAATTTGTTTCTTACTACTACCAACTAGTACTAGTAAGGTACCGTGCATTACGCATGAGATCCAGTGGTTTGTGCATTATGCTCCTACATGTGAGTTTCACGGATTCTAAAATGTGGCAAAATCTGGTGGAATGTAAGGTTAGGCAAGTTTGATTAACTTTCGGTGAGTGTTTGGTTCAAGCCACACCTTAGGCAAGCCACACTGGCCCCACATGACATACACACAAAAAAATGGCAAGATTCCTTAGGCTTGCCAAATTGGGCTCTCATTTTGAAGAACTTATTAATAACTTTGCTGAGCTTAGTTGTGGCAAGTTAGTCATGAATTAAGTTCACCATGGGTCTTCTAGATTATACATGTGGCAGAATCTGGTGGATGATATCCAATGGCCGATAGTGCTCGGTTTGCCATCTTTGTACCGTCGGATTGGCTTCATCAACGACCAACTTTCAAAGTTTTTCACACTATATAGGGGTATGGATATAGATGTGCGGTCCGTTGCAATGGATCCAAAGTATATCTATTTAGTGGAGTGCACTCTAAACACATTATCTATTTTATTTTCTCTCACCTTCCGTAGCCATGCAACAAGCCACATAAGCTTCATGGGTGCCCCCATCATATTATTCATACTACATTGATTGAAAAAAGATAAATCACCCAAAACAAGATCTTCCCGTTTTTTGTTCCTACGATGTTGTGTCGTGCGTATCTACTACTAGTTGTATAGTGGTAGTACTAGTAATATAGTATAGGAGTACAAACTTGGTAAGTACTAGTAGGAGTAGTACTAGTATGAATGCTCCTACTCTATCAACGAGCCCGTGCTACAACTAGATCTTTCCCTTGTTTCTGTTTTCCAACCCGGCAGCGGGGCGGGGTGTCCAGTTTGCTCAGCAGGCGGTCCCACATGAAAGTGAAAATGCTGAGGCGAGGCGGAGAATGCGTGAGGGCCAACCACGTTACTGGCCGCCCAACCTTGCAAGATTTTTCGTAGTTGTACATCCAGTTTTGAGGCATGGAGCGTCAGCATGAGGGTAATTTCTATAGCACAGGCTGGTATGCCGTAGCGTTTTGCTTCAAGCTCCGCCCATGCTGACTAAACACGCCTTCCCTAAGCTATGTGTAAGTCTGCGGACAGGCCGTGTTGTACTCGATTCGAGGCGTGTGGGGGTGCGGCCGACGTGATGAGCCTTTCCTTTACTAACAATGTGCCGTGCGTTGCGGATCCAAAATAGTAGAATAGTAGTATTTGTTCACAAACTTGAAAGAAATCACTATTGTTTGATATACTCTAATATATTACTCCTCCGTACCTAAATATTTGTCTTTTTGAGATTTCAAATGGACTATCACATATGGATTATATAGACATATTCTAGTGTTTCTAGCAAGATGCTTGCGTGTTACGAAGTTGATGGAAAAGCTAAGCACAACTTATAAATTGACGAGATGGAGTACTAGTTACGATGATGCATATAATTAAGCAAAGGGATCGCACATGTGCGGTATTTGGAACAAGAATGCAACAACACAATAAAATTAAGGCCACGATGATGCGATCGTGATGGTGGTTCTGAAGGCAAGAGGAAAGATGGGTCCACAGATATCGACCTCCTCCTCCTAAACTTTGTCATGGCCACCGACGGCCTGGCTAAAAACAGCGGCTTTTGTGGCGAGGTGAGATGCTTCTCAACAAAGGCATCAAGGCTTCCGGCCGGTTGAGGAAAACCAACGTCGTGGCGTCCTCATGGCCTTATGAGATACCTATGTACGATTGCTCATACTGGCGTGGATGTGTGGTCGATGAATTCTTGCAGGCGAAGCCTCGCTTGCGCGGCGACCTCAGTGGACATTCTTCAAGTGGCGTCGTGGCGTTAAGCGTTAAGGCCACGGTGCTTGAAAGAGGTTCCGGCCATGGAGGCCGATTAGGGTGAGCAATGAGGGCCAGGAGCCGGGTTGGAGAATCTGGCGATGTCGTCGCGAGCTTCTTGAGGACGGTGAACTTGTTGCTGGTGTAGCGATCATCTGGTCAGCGAGTCGTGGTTGGCGTCGGCGGCGACCATCCACCGGTCGGTCTCAATACCGTCTAGAGGCGATCCTCGGCGCCATGCAGCGGGCGGCGTCGTGGACCATCTGGCGCAGCCGCTGGCCACTCAGCGCGCCGCCATGGGTCTGGGCGAACTCTTTTAGCGCTTAGTGTAGGTGCTTAGGCAAGTGCTTAGGTGCATGCGATGTGGTAGATGCATTGGAATGGAGGAGGCGCCTTTATATGAGGCAATGAGGGCAAACGTGTTGCATTACATCAATGCAGCCTCTTTTCTCGGACCTCCTCCATTACTTCCCTCATGCATTAATTGAAGGAGGATCGGTGGCGTTCAACATATCAGACCGCTTCTCCTCCGTCTGCATTAAAGGCATATCGGAACTACGGCGGCATTTGTCAAATCGAATCTTGTCCCGTTTAGGTGAGTATTAAGTCATCTTCGAAAACCAAATACTAGTAAACACATAGGCGTGGTGCATTAACTCTCACGTTGTTTCTTATTTTTGACATAAATAGAGGAATAAACCAAGAAGAGATGTGGGGCTTGTATGCTTTTAATGACTTGAGACTATCAAACATGATATGAAGTGGTCAGTTCGTTGCACAAGAACAAATACAACCCACGTCGGACACACGCATCTTATAGCATCACATCCAATGGCTATAAAAGATGAATGAGACCAAATTATATCTCATCTAGATGAGTTCTAGCAAAACAGTATTAATAATACTTAGTACTCATCGCCATGTATCATATAAGTATCATGTAGTACTTTATTTATTGCCATGCATGACACATAGTTCACGAGAGCTCTCTATATATACCACCTTTTTTAATTTCAAGTTTTGCTCCATGCGCAATCCATCAATACTACTACTTGTACAAAAGTGGAGTATATACATTTTTTAAAGGCTAGAGGGCAGGGTAGTCTAGCTCGGTCGGTTTCACGAGGCGGGCCTTTGTGATTTGATGACTCATTAATCTTTGTCCGTCGAATAATCTTCGCACGCCGCCATTGCCTTGGCGCCTCCATTAAACCCTCCGTTAAACCCGCATGCAAACCGAGAATCCTACTCGGCCACGTCCGTTCATGGCGAGCGGAATTAAGCGCAATAACACGGCCGAGATCCTCCCATCCGCCCTCGGTTTAAGCGAGGCCGGGGCGCGGCCAAGCTCACCGTCGCCCTCTATTTACGAGGTCACCACAGGACAGCGGGCAAGAATCGCACCCTCCGCCGCTCCCCATCTCCTCCTTCACCATTTCTCCACCCTTCCGTTGGCTTCCGATGAGCCGTTCTCGGCATATTACCGGCTGGGTGGCCCGCGAGCCCCTCCGGATCTGGCCGAGGCCGCTCGGCGCTTCACCTTGCTTGGCCCGATGGAGCCGATTGCGCTAAGCAGGCATGTGGTTCAACAACTTCGCCGCTCAGTTCAGCGATGAGGAGTGGCGAGTTGCTCCGCCGGCTGCGACAGCGAGCACACCGGTGCTGGCGCCGTCGCTCCGCGCCACCGGTGTCTGCCGGTGGCGCGCCTCCGTGTCGTGGCGCGCCTCCGTGCCTGCTGGCAGCGCCATGCGAAACGAGGACGAGGTGCGTGGAAGCGGCGAGTCGGTGGCCAGCTTCTCCGTGTCCGCCGCCATCATCGAGGAAGTAGAACACGGGGCCGCCGCCACTTGGGACCCATGAAGGCCACCATGCCCGGCGACCGTGGATTCAGGTGGTTTCTTTGCTGCCGTCTCTTAGAGGACCTTCGTCAACCCGCAAGTGTCGGCGGACAAGAGGAAGACAAAGGGATCTCTGGTGACCATTTAGAACTAAAATAAGTCTAGATATATGCTCGTCTTGAGCTTGCGTTGGTTTTCCCGAAGAGGAGAGGATGATGCAGCATAGTAGCGTAAGTATTTCCTCGATTTTTGAGAACCAAGGTATCAATCGATGAGAGCCCAGCGCAAGTCCCTCGTGCACTGCACAAAAGCGATAGCTACTCGCAACCAGCGCGATTAGGGGTTGTCAATCCCTTCACGGTCACTTACGAGTGAGATTTGATGGAGATAATATTTTGGTATTTTGGTATATAGATGCAAAGTAAAAAGTAAAAGCAAAGCAAGTAAATAAAGTGATGGAGATTTATATGATGAGAATAGACCGGGGCCATAGGTTTCACTAGTGACTTCTCTCAAGAGCATAGATATTCTCGGTGGGTGAACAAATTACTGTTGAGCAATTGTGAGTGAATTGAGCATAGTTATGAGGTTATCTAGGTATGATCATGTATATAGGCATCACGTGCAGTGACAAGTAGATCGAAGCGATTCGCATCTACTACTATTACTCCACTCATCGACCGCTATCCAGCATGCATCTAGAGTATTAAGTTAAAAAGCAGAGTAGCATGTAAGCAAGATGACATGATGTAGAGGAATAAATTCATGCAATATGATAAATACCCCATCTTGTTATCCTCGATGGCAACAATACAATGCGTGCCTTGCAACCCTTTATGTCACTAGGTAAGGACACATAAGATTGAACCCAAAGCTAAGCACTTCTCCCATTGCAAGAACTACCAATCTAGTTGGCCAAACCAAGCGGATAATTGAAGAGACTTGCAAAGATAACTCAATCATACATAAAAAGAATTCAGAGAAGATTCAAATATTATCCATAGATAAGCTGGATCATAAACCCACAATTCATCGGTCTCAACAAACACACTGCACAAAGAAGATTACATCGAATAGATCTCCACGAGAGGGAGAACATTGTATTGAGATCCAAAAGAGAATAAGCCATCTAGCTACTAGCTATGGACCGAAGGTCTGAAGTAAACTACTCACACTTCATCGGAGGGGCTATGGTGTTGATGTAGAAGCCCTCCGTGGTGGATGCCCCTCGTGAACTCAAGAACAGGCCCCAAGATGGGATCTCATGGATCTGAGGAAGATGCAGCGGTGGAATTATGTTTTGCTCCCCTTACGATCGTTTGGGGATACATAGGTATATATAGGAGGAGAGTACGTCGGTGGGCGTCGGGGCCACGAGGTAGAGGCGTGCCAGGGCGCGCCCTCCACCCGTGACCGCCTCTGGCACTTCTTGGAGTAGGGTCAAGTTTCTTGGATCACGTTCGGTGAGAAGATCACGTTCGAAGGTTTCATTCCGTTTGGACTCCGTTTGATATTTCGTTTCTTGAAACACTGAAATAGGAAAAAAAAACAGCAATTCTGGGCTGGGCCTCAGGTTAATAGGTTAGTCCCAAAAGTAATATAAAAGTGGAAAATAAAGCCCAATATAGTCCAAAACAGTAGATAAAGTAGCATGGAGCAATCAAAAATTATAAATACGTTGGAGACGTATCAGGCATCCCCAAGCTTAATTTTTGCTCGTCCTCGAGTAGGTAAATGATTAAAAGACAATTTTTTATGCGGAGTGATACTTTGGCATAATTTCAATATAAATCTTCTTACTTGTGATATGAATATTCTGATCCGAAAGATTTAAGACAAAAGTTCATATTGACATAAAAATAATAATACTTCAAGCATACTAACTAAGCAATTATGTCATCTCAAAATAACATGGCCAAATAAAGTTCATCCCTACAAAATCATATGGTTAGGCTATGCTTCATTTTCGTCACACAAAGATGTTCCCAACTTCTATACCCCCGATGACAAGCCAAGCAATTGTTTCATACTCAAATAATCTCAAACTCTTTCAACCTTCGCAATACATGGTAGCGAGCCATGGTATAGCACTATGGGTGGAATAGAAATATGATGATGGGATTGTGTGAGAAGACAAAAAAAAGAAAGTCTCATATCGTGAGGATAATCAGCGGGCTATGGAGATGCCCATCAATTGATGTCAACATGAGGAGTAGGGATTGCCATGCAACGGATGCACTAGAGCTATAAGTATATGAAAGCTCTACAAAAGAAACTAAGTGGGTGTGCATCCAACTTGCTTGCTCACGAAGACCTAGGGCACTTTGAGGAAGCCCATCATTGGAATAGACAATCCAAGTTCTATAATGAAAATTCCCACTAGTATATGAAAGTGACAAAATGAGAGACTCTCTATTATGAGATCTTAGTGCTACTTTGAAGCACAATATATGAGCTCACTACATGAAGAACAAGGTGCTACTTTGAAGCACAATATATGAGACTCACTACATGAAGAAAAAGGTGCTACTGAAGCACAAGTGTGGTAAAAGGATAGTAGCATTGTCCTTCTCTCTTTTCTCTCATTTTTATTATTATATTTTTTATTTGGGCCTTTTCTCTCTCTTTTTATGGCCTCTTTTTTATTTAGTCCAGGAGTCTCATCCCGACTTATGGGGAATCATAGTCTCCATCATCCTTTCCTCACTTGGGACAATGCTCTAATAATGATGATCATCACACTTTTATTTCTATTACAACTCAACAATTACTTCGAAACTTAGAACAAAATATGACTCCATATGAATGCCTCCGTGATGTGCAAGGATGGTGCAATGAATCAAGAGTGACATGTATGGAAATAATGCATGGTGGCTTTGCCACAAATCGATGTCAGCTACATGATCATGCAATGGCAATATGACAAAAGTAATGTATGTCATAATAATGATGATGGAAGTTGCATGGCAATATATCTCGAATAGCTATGGAAATGCCATGATAAGTAGGTATGGTGGCTGTTTTGAGGAAGATATAAGGAGGTTTATGTGTGAAAAGGCGTATCATATCACGGGGTTTGGATGCACGGCGAAGTTTGCACCAACTCTCAAGGTGAGAAAGGGCAATGCGGTGCCGAAGAGGCTAGCAAGTCTTGGAAAGATAAAAGTCGCGTATAATCCATGGGCTCAACATTAGTCAAAGAACTCATATACTTATTGAAAAATTTAGAAGCCATCAAAAATCAAGTACTCCTTTAATGCTCCTAGGGGATAGATTGGTAGGAAAGACCATCGCTCGTCCCCGACCGCCACTCATAAGGATGCACAAGCCAGGTACACTTCATGTTTCAAATTTGTTACAGCTTTACCCATACGTGCATGCTACAGGACTTGCAAACTTCAACACAAGTATTTCTCAAATTCACAATTATCAACTTAACGACTTTGATATTATTACCTCCATATCTCAAAACAATTATTAAGCATTAAATTTATCTTAGTATTCAATTCACTCAGAAAGTTTCACATATCTCTAACACCAAGTATATTAACATTAAGCAAATTACCATGCTTTAACGACTCTCAAAATGATCTAAGTGAAGCATGAGAGATCAAGTTTCTTTAAAACAAATCCACCACCGTGCTCTAAAATATCTAAGTGATCACGAGCAAAACTATCAAGCTCAAAAGATATAAGTGAAACACTACGAGCAAAACTATCAAGCTCAAAAGATATAAGTGAAGCACATAGAGTATTCTAACAAATTCCAAATCATGTATAGCTCTCACAAAAGGTGTGTACATCAAGGATGATTGTGGTAAACTAACAAGCAAGATTCAAATAATACAAGGCAGCCAAAGCAAAACACATATCATGTTGGTGAATAAAATATAGCTCCAAGTAAATTACCGATGGAAGTAGAGCGAAAAGAGGTTGCCTTCAGGGCATCCCCAAGCTTTGACTTTTTGTGTCCTTGGATTATCTTGGGGATGCCATGGGCATCCCCAAGCAAACTCTTGCCACTCCTTGTTCCATAATCCATCAAAAGAATTCACCCAAAACTTGAAAACTTCACAACACAAAACTCAATAGAAATCTCGTGAGCTCCGTTAGAAAGAGAACAAAAGACTACTTTAAGGTACTGTAATGAACTCATTATTTATTTATATTGGTGTTAAACCTACTGTATTCCAACTTCTCTATGGATTATAAACTATTTTACTAGCTGTAGATTCATCAAAATAAGCAAACAACACCACGAAAACAGAATCAGTCAAAAACAGAACAGTCTGTAGTAATATGTAACTAACGCAAACTTATGGAACCCAAAAAATTCTACCAAAATTAGAAGACCTGGAAATTTTGTTTATTGATCAGCAGCAATTGGAATCACTATTTTATCACGTTCTGGTGATTTTTAACAATTCGGGCACTGAGCGCATAAAGATTCTGGAAATTACAGCAAGATCAAATGACTATCTCCCAAGAAGATCTAATAGGTTTAACTTGGCACAAACACTAATTAAAGATAAAACCACATCTAAACAGAAGCAAAAACAAAAACTAAAAATAAAATTTGGTTGCCTCCCAACAAGCGTTATCGTTAACGCCCCCAGCTACATATAAAAGCAAGGATAGATCTAGGTATTGCCATCTTTGGTAGGCAATCCATAAGTAGCTCTCATGATAGATTCATATGGTAATTTTATTTTATTTCTAGGAAAGTGTTCCATGCCCCTTCTTTAAAGGAAATTGGAATCTAATATTTCCTTCCTTCATATCAATAATTGCACCAATCGTTCTAAGGAAAGGTCTACCAAGAATAATAGGACATGAAGGATTGCAATCTATATCAAAACGATAAAATCTCACGGGCACATAATTCCTATTTGCAACAATAAGAACATAATTAATTCTTCCCATATGCTTTTTAATAGTGGAATCTGCAAGATGCAAGTTTAGAAAACAATCATCAAAATCACGGAAATCTAGCAAATCACATAAAGTTTTGGGAATAGAGACACTAGCACCCAAATCACACAAAGCATGAAACTCATAATTTTAATTTTAGTTTTGATAGTATATTCCCACTCATCATGGAGTTTCCTAGGGATAGAAACTTTCAACTCAAGATTTTCTTCATAAGATTGCATCAAGGCATCAACAATGTGTTCGGTAAAGGCCTTATTTTGACTATAAGCATGAGGAGAATTTAGCACGGATTGCAACAAGGAAATACAATCAATTAAAGAGCAATTTTCATAATTAAATTCCTTGAGATCCAAAATAGTGGGTTTAGCAATATCTTGATTTTATTTCTTTCAATCCCACTTTTATCAATTTCATCATCAAGATCTAAAACTCAGAATTCTTAGAAGCGCCTTCTAGGTAAAGGGAGGTCATAATCAGTTTCATCAAGATTCATATGGCAAAACAAAGATTTAATAGGGACACATCTATAACTTTCAGATCTTCATCTTGATTTTCATAGGAATTAGAAGAACACGATTTAATAAAGGCATCTTTGGAAGCACGCATCCTAGCGGTTCTTTCTTTGCACTCATCAATGGAAATTCTCATAGCTTTGAGAGACTCATTGATATCATGCTTAGGAGGTATGGATCTAAGCTTTAAAGAATCAATCTAGAGAAATTCTATCAACGTTCCTAGCCAAATCATCAACTTTAAGCAATTTCTCTTCAAGCAAAGCATTAAAATTCTCTTGTGAATTCATAAACTCCTTCACACTACTCTCAAATTCAGAAGGCATCTTATTAACATTTCCATAAGAGTTGTTGTAGGAATTTCCATAATTATTAGAAGGATTACTAGGATAAGGCCTGGATTAAAATTCCTCTAAGCGTTGTTACCAAAATTATTCCTGCCAACAAAATTCACATCCTGATTCATTATTATTCTCAATCAAGGGTGAGCGAAGGCATATCATTAGGATCAGGAAGAAACACTCTTAGTAAATAATTTCATAAGTTCATCCATCTTTCCACTCAAAACATTGATTCTTCTATAGCATGCACTTTTTTATTAGTAGATCTTTCAGTATGCCATTGAGAATAATCAACCATAATATTATCTAGGGTTTAGTAGCATCTCTAAAGTGATTTCCATGAAAGTGCCTCCTGCGACGAATCTAAAAGATTTCTAGAAGCAAAATTCAATCCAGCATAAAAAATTTGTATAATCATCCACAAGTTCAAACCATGAGTAGGACAATTATGTATCATTAATTTCATTCTCTCCCAAGCTTGTGCAACATGTTCATTATCGAGTTGCTTAAAATTCATAATATCGTTCCTAAGAGAGATAACCTTAGCGGGAGGAAAAATATTTAGAGATAAAAGCATCTTTGTACTTGTTCCAAGAATCAATACTATTTTTAGGCAAAGATGAAAACCACGCTTTAGCACGATCTCTAAGCGAAAAAGGAAAAAGCTTCAATTTAACGACATCATTATCGACATCTTTTTCTTTTGCATATCACATAAATCAACGAAGCTATTCGGATGAGTAGCGGCATCTTCTTTCGGAAGGCGGCAATTGATCTTTCATAACAAGATTCAACAAAGCAGTATTGATTTCACAAGATTCAGTATTGGCAAGAAGAATCGAATGCTAAGGAAATCATTATTATTGGTATTGGTGAAGTCACACAATTTGGTAGCATCTTGAGCCATTGCTACGAACAAGCAAACTAACACTGCAGGCAAACAAAGGCAAAGGAAAAAAGGAGGAGGAGATTGGGAAAGAGAGGGCAAATAAAGCGGCAAGGGTGAAGTGGGAGAGGAAAAGCGAGAGGCAAGCGACAAATAATGTAATGCAAGAGATAGGGATTGTGATGTGTACTTGATATGTTGACTTTTGCGTAGACCTCCCGACAGCGGCGAGAAATCCTTCTTGCTTCGTCTTGAGCTTGCATTGGTTTTCCCGAAGAGGAAGGATGATGTAGACAGATGGCGTAAAGTATTTCCCTCAGTTTTTGAGAACCAAGGTATCAATCCGGTAGGAGGCCACGTGCAAGTCCCTCGTACCTGCACAAAGCGATAGCTACGCAACCAACACGATTAGGGGTTGTCCGTCCCTTCACGGTCACTTACGAGAGTGAGATCTGATAGATATGATATTTTGGTATTTTTGGTATATAGATGCAAAGTTAAAAAAGTAAAAGCAAAGCAAGTAAATAAAGTGATGGAGATTGATATGATGAGAATAGACCCGGGGGCCATAGGTTTCATTAGTGGCTTCTCTCAAGAGCATAGATATTCTACGGTGGGTGAACAAATTACTATTGAGCAATTGACAGAATTGAGCATAGTTATGAGGTTATCTAGGTATGATCATGTATATAGGCATCACGTCCGTGACAAGTAGATCGAAACGATTCTGCATCTACTATTATTACTCCACTCATCGACTGACTATCCGACATGCATCTAGAGTATTAAGTTAAAAACAAAGTAATGCCTTAAGCAAGATGACATGATGTAGAGGAATAAATTCATGCAATATGATAAATACCCCATCTTGTTATCCTCGATGGCAAAATACAATACGTGCCTTGCAACCCTTTACATCACTAGGTAAGGGCCTTGTAAGATTGAACCCAAAAGCTAAGCACTTCTCCCATTACAAGAACTACCAATCTAGTTGGCCAAACCAAGCGGATAATTGAAGAGACTTGCAAAGATAACTCAATCATACATAAAAGAATTCAGAGAAGATTCAAATATTATCAATAGATAAGCTGGATCATAAATCCACAATTCATCGGTCTCAACAAACACACCGCAAAAGAATTACATCGAATAGATCTCCACGAGAGAGGGGAGAACATTGTATTGAGATCAAAAAGAGAAGAAGCCATCTAGCTACTAGCTATGGACGAAGGTCTGAAGTAAACTACTCACACTTCATCGGAGGGGCTATGGTGTGATGTAGAAGCCCTCCGTGGTGGATTCCCCCTCGTGAACTCGAACAGGCCCCAAGATGGGATCTCATGGATACGAAATGCAATGGTGGAATTAGGTTTTGGCTCCCTTACGATCGTTTGGGGATCGTGATATATATAGGAGGAAGGAGTATGGGGTGGAGCTTGGGGGCCCACGGTAGAGCGCGCCCTCCACCCTCGTGACGCCTCTGGCACTTCTTGGAGTAGGGTCCAAGTTTCACGAATCACGTTCGGTGAGAAGATCACGTTCGAAGGTTTCATTCCGTTTGGACTCCGTTTGATATTTCGTTTCTTGAAACAGAAATAGGCAAAAACAGACAATTACAGGCTGGGCCTCCGGTTAATAGGTTAGTCCCAAAAGTAATATAAATTTGGAAAATAAAGCCCAATATAGTCCAAAACAGTAGATAAAGTAGCATGGAGCAATCAAAAATTATAGATCGTTGGAGGCGTATCGGGCATCTAAAGCAATTTTCTGCTCGTCCTCGGTAGGTAAATGATTAAAGACAATTTTTTATCTGGGTGATACTTTGGCATAATTTCAATATAAATCTTCTTACTTGTGATATGAATATTTAGATCCGAAAGATTTAAGACAAAAGTTCATATTGACATAAAAATAAGAATACTTCAAGCATATGGTTAGGCTATGCCTCATTTTAAATCACACAAGATGTTCCCAACTTCTATACCCCGATGACAAGCCACTCGCCATCAAGGTCCTTGCCAGCGGTGATCTCACGGTTAATCGGATAATTGAGTCAGAAGCGAGTGTGAACCAAGGCTGTTTACGCCTCAACTAAAAATCTAAAAGGCCCCAACAAGCTGGTATCACGCTCATAGGCGTAACGACGCTGTGGGATACTCACGTATTACGGTGCTTGTATACTGATGGGGTTTTGCAATATAACTTTCCGGCTCATGTGCGAATGATCTTGATCTTTTGAGTAGTCGATCGGCGAGGAAGGTTGTGCTTCGTGTTTTTAGCAAAGGTGGTGTAATTACAAAGAGCTGATAGCTGTAGGGACAACGCATCATATCAAAAGGACATGCATTGTTAATGTATGATCAGCATTGTTGAGTATGAGTAGGATAATGCAAGAAACAGCATTGATATGTCTCTTGGGCTGGGAGGAAAATACGAGGAAATGTATCTTGGGTTGAAAATATAGAAGTGCCATGCATGGTTATACTCATGTTATCTACGCATCGATTCTTCACGAGGAAACTACCATGCCATGCATGTTATGTAATCATGTTACATCCTCACAAACAAATTCTTCAAGGTAACTAATAGACCATGCATTGTTATATACTCGTGTTAAATTGGGCAAAAATTTTGTGAGGATATTATTCTAGCCATTGATTGCTGAAGAAGCGAATATAGGTATGTACACATGGTAAGCATTGCAGGATTTCACTACGTCCAAATATAGAGTTCCCCATATGCATTTACTTCCCTAATGTATGGTTAGATGAAACCAACATTGTGGTGCATGTTTCTACATCATGAAAATGAGGAAACTAACATGGCCATTGATACACACTCATATTTAGTAGTAGTATATAGATTCTTTGTAAAATCAGGATAATATCCATATATTCCTAACCATTTGATTATTCAGGTACAAATTGGCTGTGTGACATGGTCCCTATCGCATGAATTAACTCATTCCAAATATAGCTGATTCTGGCGTCTCTAATATATTGCCATAGTTCTACTCAAATTCTTCAAGCAGGGATATGCCAATCATCACAAAAAGTTCAAACAGTCTCATGGCATCATCATTAACATGAGATGGAAACAACTTAGCGCCGTCCCGACCAATCGTGGTGCCATCTGCTTTGTCGATCGCATAGATGATGCCATTGTGTTCAATAGCATCACGGAAGTGTGTATCAGCTTTGATGATGATCCGCTGCTTGAGCGAGTTGTCTCCGGCTAAAAAGTCACCGGCATAAAGATGGCGAGTCAGCGGTCGAACAAGGCAATTAGCTTGAAGTCTGCGTATTAGTCGCATATGTATGGGTATTGCCAGCGATTACAATCTTAAATAGGTCTGTCCAAGCGGCGTAGTAATCTAGATGACTTGGACGCGATGGTAATACTCTATATAATCCAGCGGAGGAAGGATAATCTCATGGGAGGTCTGGAAGTTCCACGAGCACCAACTTTTACCTTCTTCTCGAGGAAGCCATCCGATGGGAGTTCATCGACCCAGTACATACCTGAAGTTTGAGCGATGGTGATCGGATCGATGTCGAGAAATGATGTCGGCGACACACTATACTACAAAGAAGTTTGGCTAATGGATCGGATTGAAGTCGAGGGCATCATGCGCCTCCGTATCATGGTGAGCCAATCTTGCAAGACCATATAGCACAAGCGAGGTGTCTTGAAAAGCTTAGCCTCGCCCGATGATGGCCGTGTGCATGTCCCTCGAGCATGCAGCCAGCCAGGGGCGTCAACATATCCATACACAAACAATAGAATCGAGGATGTCCTTTGGAGATTGCTCAATCGCGGCTCATGGATGGATGCGCGATTCGCGTTCGGCCATGGTGGAGTTTGGAAGGGCTTGATTTACGGAGAAGGATGTCGGTCTTTGATGCGGCTAGCGAGGAAAAAGAAGGTACGGGGGCCCAGTGAGCTGACGGTACAGGCACGAGTGAGATGGAGGCGAGCGGAGAAGGAGATGGAGATGGGTGGTGCTATGGGAGGCGGAGAGGGAGGCGGCGGCGCCAATGTCTGTCTGTGGCGGTGACAGGCTGCCACGATTACTGAGGTGAGGCTGACTTACATGCCGAACCGCCGCCTTACTGGACTAGTGGAGCAGGGGTGTGTCACTTCCTTTGTGAGGACGGATGAATAGTATTTTGACCATCAAGTGTACCAGGTTGTACTACTACTACTACTAGTAGGAACATGAGTACTCGAGTGTTGTATATGGAAATAGGTCTCCCGTGCTAGCATGCTGTTCACTTCATCGTTCGGTATCATCCACATTGTGACAGAACCAAATTCGTGCATGCCAATCAGCCCTGCCGCGATGCATGCGATGGTAATCTGGTGCATCAGGATGGCATGCAGATCGTTCCACACTTGAGAAGAGGAAAAATGAAAGGTAGCAGCGAGAAGGGAAGAATCTGGCTAACGAGGATGGGAGGGATCGAGCAGAAGTTAATGCTCACGCCTAAAGTTTTGGGAAAACCTGGTTTTCATAAGGTGACTTATACTCACCTAAGCGGAATTTCCTTAACGAGGATGTCTCACTCCGGCGCTCAAAAAAAAAGCTATGACACATTTTTATCTATTTGCATAGGTCCCACCTATCAAGAAGGATGAGCACGATACACGAACAGGTGCGACTCCTCTACCTACCATAGCCTTACGTTTAGTCTACCTAGCCGTCTAATCAAGCTGCCGCCACTTCTCCCATTTTCTCCGTCGGAACCGATTAGCCTCGGCTTCTTCACCTCCCCTTCGTCTTCATTTGCATCCAAACCCCTGCGTTCACATTGTTTTAACCTCTTTAAATAATCATCTCTACTTGGTTAGACTAGCCATCTAATCCTAATTCTCAAACCATAGCCCTCCGTTCAGGCGGTTCCATATAATGAAAGAATCGAGATCACAGGTTTTAGCGTCCAACATGTAAATCGAGCTCGTCTGCATAGTTGCCACCGTCACCGTCCACCCAAGGGTTGTTAGATGGATCAACAATGTATCAACTCCCTCAAAAGAGTAGAGACAAGGGTCATCGGTCTCGCCGCGAGTACAGGCGTGCCCAGGAAGATCAGTAGCGCCCATGTCCTTGTTGTGCCTCTAAGATGATGTTTGGTGTACCACATCATACACTCGCCCTCCATACAGGGTGAGCTTCACGATTTCTTGTCTCGGGAGGGCGTATACTTCGTGGGGCAGCCATCGAGCGGGACAAGCAGTTTGGAGCCATACAACCTTGATTTGAAAAGCATCGGCTGACCTACAAACCAGAATCAAAATTCCTATAGAAGATTACGCTAAGCAGACACCATCCTATTCGTATGCAAATTTTGTGCTTGGTAAAAATCTTGGAAGGGTGGCGAGGCAGTGGCATTAAGGTCATGGATGGAGAACTATCCCTTGACGTCTGACGGATAAAATATACTGCCCTTCATGCCCGTGAGTTTGAGATAGTTGCATGGTCCAAAGAGCTTGTTGAAACCGTCTAAGAAGAAGAAGAAAGAAGAAGAAGAAGAAGAAGAAGAAGAAGAAGAAGAAGAAGAAGAAGAAGAAGAAGAAGAAGAAGAAGAAGAAGAAGAAGAAGAAGAAGAAGAAGAAGAAGAAGAAGAAGAAGAAGAAGAAAAGAAGAAGAAGAAGAAGAAGAAGAAGAAGAAGAAGAAGAAGAAGAAGAAGAAGAAGAAGAAGAAGAAGAAGAAGAAGAAGAAGAAGAAGAAGAAGAAGATGCTGCCAAGGCGTGGACATGGATCCTCGTGGCTATCCGCCTTGCCTTCCTTCCTGGCTAGGGGTGGGACCCCTTATGGGTCCCACATGTCGATAACAGAGAATCATAGGATTATTTGCCCCTCATCCCTCTCGGCCCCCCACTTCTGCCTTTGTGTGCCACATGCGGGCAGGCAGTGACCATCAACTTTCTACCAGACACACCCGATTGGAGCGGTTTACTGCTCCCTTTGTCTCCGATCTGTACTCCCGCACCATCAAATTTTTCATCCAGTGGCTGTGACATTTCGTCCGGGCATCAATCCTCGGTTGGTACTTGTACTACATGTAGTACCCTTGGTGTAATCATCTCATGCTTGACACCCAGTTGTGGTACCCTCATGGCCGCCACCGGCGGTTCATCTCGAGCAGGTGGTGTGAACCACGCCACCACCATGAGAATGACATGTGGGCCAGCATTTAAGGCCAGCGTGTCATTGACTCATAAGCGGGCACTAAGCCAGAAGTTGGTCCGTGGGCCGAGAGAAATGTAACTCTGCGGCAGGCCTTGTGGTGCTCCCATGATATGAGCTCGTGCCAAAACTGGAATTTGTTTCTTACTACTACCAACTAGTACTAGTAAGGTACCGTGCATTGCCATGAGATCCAGTGGTTTGTGCATTATGCTCCTACATGTGGAGTTTTGGATTCTAAAATGTGGCAAAATCTGGTGGAATGTAAGGTTAGGCAAGTTTGATTAACTTTCGGTGAGTGTTTGGTTCAAGCCACACCTTAGGCAAGCCACACTGGCCCCACATATACACACAAAAAATGTGGCAAGATTCCCTTAGCACCAAATTGTAGCTCATTTTTGAAGAACTTATTAATAACTGCACAGCTTAGTTGTGGCAAATTTAGTCATGAATTAAGTTCACCATGGGTCTTCTAGATTATACATGTGGCGGAATCAGGTGGATGATATCCAATGGCCGAGTAGTGCTCGGATTTGCCATCTTTGTACCGTCGGTTGGCTTCATCCAACGACCAACTTTCAAAGTTTTCACACACTATATAGGGGGTATGGATATAGATGTGCGGTCCGTTGCAATGGATCAAAGTATATCTATTTAGTGGAGTGCACTCTAAACACATTATCTATTTATTTTTCTCTCACCTTCGTAGCCATGCAACCAAGCCACATAAGCTTCATGGGTGCCCCCATCATATTATTCATACTACATTGATTGAAAAAGATAAATCACCCAAAACAAGATCTTCCGTTTTTTGTTCCTCGATGTTGTGTCGTGCGCGTATCTACTACTAGTTGTATAGTGGTAGTACTAGTAATATAGTATTAGGAGTACAAACTTGGTAAGTACTAGTAGGAGTAGTACTAGTATGGAATGCTCCTACTCTATCAGCGAGCCCGTGCTACAATAGATCTTTCCTTGTTTACATTTTCCAACCCGGCAGCGGGCGGGGTGTGGTTTATCAGCAGGCGGTCCCACATGAAAGTGAAAATGCTGAGGCACGAGGGAGTGCGTGAGGGCCAACACGTGCCTACAGCCCAACCTAGGATTTTGTGGTTGTACATCCAGTTTTGAGGCATGGGCGTCAGCAAAGGTAATTTCTATAGCAGCTGGTGCTTGCGTAGCGTTTTGCTTCAAGCTCATTGCTGGGCAACACGCCTTCCCTAAGCTATGTTATCTTGGGACAGGCCGTGTTGTACTCGATTCGGGCGTGTGGGGTCTGTAGGCGTGGCGGGCCTTTTCCTTTTACTAACAATGTGCCGTGCGTTAGTGCGGATCAAAAGTAGTAGAATAGTAGTATTTGTTCACAAACTTGAAAGAAATCACTATTGTTTGATATACTCCTAATATACTCCTCCCGTACCTAAATATTTGTCTTTTTGAGATTTCAAATGGACTATCACATATGGATTATATAGACATATTCTAGTGTTTCTAGCAAGATGCCCGCGTGTTGCCGAAGTTGATGGAAAAGCTAAGCACAACTTATAAATTGACGGATGGAGTACTAGTTACGATGATGCATATAATTAAGCAAAGGGATCGCACATGTCGGTATTATTTGGAACAAGAATGCAACAGCACAATAAATTAAGGCCACGATGATGCGATCGCGATGGTGATTCTGAGAAAACAAGAGGAAAGATGGGTCCCGAGATCGACCTCCTCCTCCTAAACTTTGTCTTGACCGCCGCCGTGACTTCTGAAAACAGCGGCTTTGTGGCGAGGTGAGATGCTTCTCAACAAAGGCATCAAGGCTTCGGCCGGTTGAGGAAAACCAGCGTCGTGGCGTCCTCCACTGGCCTTGTAGATACCTATGTACGATTGCTCATGTGGATGTGTAGGTCGATGAATTCTTGAGGCGGCGCCTCGCGGCAATGACCTCAGTGGACATTCTTACGTGGCGTCGTTGACGATCGCTTGAGCCACCACGTGTGAAGAGGTTCGGCCATGGAGGCGATTAGGGTGTGAGCAATGAGGAGCAGGCCTGGCAGGCTGGAGAATCTGGCGATGTCGTCCTGAGCTTCTTGAGGCGGTGAACTTGTTGCTGGTGGCGCGATCATCTGTCAGCCCGAGTCGTGGTTGGCGTCGTGACCATCCACCGGTCGGTCTCAATACCGTCTAGAGGCGATCCTCGGCGCCATCTGCGGGCGGCGTCGTGGACCATCTGGCGCAGCCGCTGGCCACTCCGCGCGCCGCCGCCATGGGTGCAGGCCGAACTCTTTTGCGCTTAGTGTAGGTGCTTAGGCAAGTGCTTGGGTGCATGCGATGTGGTAGATGCATTGGAATGGAGGAGGCGCCTTTATATAGAGGCAATGAGGGCAAACGTGTTGCATTCACATCGTGCAGCCTCTTTCTCGGACCTCCTCCATTACTTCCCTCATGCATTAATTGAAGGAGGATCGTTGGCGTTCAACATATCGAGACCTTCTCCTCCTAAATGCATTAAAGGCATATCGGGGCTAGCATTGTCAAATCGAATCTTGTCCCGTTTAGGTGAGTATTAAGTCATCTTCGACAAATACTAGTAAACACATAGGCGTGGTGCATTAACTCTCACGTTGTTTCTTATTTTTGACATAAATAGAGGAATAAACCAAGAAGAGATGTGGGGCTTGTATGCTTTGACTTGAGACTATCAAACATGATATGAAGTGGTGATTAGTTGCACAGAACAAATACAACCACGTCGACTTTTGCATCTTATAGCATCATCCAATGGCTATAAAAGATGAATGAGACAAATTATATCTCATCTAGATGAGTTCTAGCAAAACAGTATTAATAATACTTAGTACTCATGTATGCATGTATCATATAAGTATCATGTAGTACTTTATTTATTAATGCATGACACATAGTTCACGAGCTCTCTATATATACCACCTTTTTTAATTTCAAGTTTTGCTCCATGGCGCAATCCATCAATACTACTCTGTACAAAAGTGGAGTATATACATTTTTAAAGGCTAGAGGCAGGGTAGTCTAGCTCGGTCGGTTTCACGAGGCGAGGCCTTTGTGATTTGACAGCTCATTAATCTTAATCGAATGAAATCTTCTTGCTTGGCCTTGCGCCCAGGCGCCTCCATTAAACCCTAGTTAAACCGCATGCAAACCGAGAATCCTCTCCTCGGCCACCACGTCCGTTCATGGCGAGGCAGAATTAAGCATAACCTGGCCGAGATCCTCCCATCCGCCCTCGGTTTAAGAGGCGGGGCCATTGCTCCTGCAATCGCCCTCTATTTACGAGGTCACACAGACAGTGGGCAGAATCGCACCCTCCGCTCCCCATCTCCTCCTTCACCATTTTCTCACCCTCCGTTGGCTTCCGATGAGCGTTCTCCGGCATATTACCGGGTGGCCCTTGAGCCCTCGGATCTGGTGAGGAGCCGCTCGGCGCTTCACCAACCTTGCTTGGCCCGATGGAGCAGTTGCCGCTAAGCGAGGCATGTGGTTCAACAACTTCGCGCTCAGTTCAGCTTGATGAGGTGGCGAGTTATCTCAACCCGGCTTGACAGCGAGCACACACCGGTGCAGGCGCGTCGCTCCCAGCGCCACAGGTCTCCTGCGGTGGCCGCCTCCCGTGTCTGTGCAGGCGCCTCCCGTGCCTACTTGGCGCGCCTGTCTGACGAGAGCGAAGCCGGGTGCGTGGAAGCGGCGAGTCGGTGGCCAACTTCTCGTGTCGCCGCCATCATCGAGAAAGTAGAACAGGGGGCGCCGCCATAGGACCCATAAGGCCATAGGCGGCGACCGTGGTTAATTGGTTTCTTTCTTTGCCGTCTCTTGAGGACCTTCGACCCAAGTGTCGGCGGACAAGAGAGGAAGACAAAGGGATCTCTGGTGACCATTAGAACTAAAATAAGTCTAGATATATCTCGTCTTGAGCGTTGGTTTTCCCCGAAGAGGAGGATGATGCAGCATAGTAGCGTAAGTATTTCCCTCGATTTTTGAGAACCAAGGTATCAATCCGTTAGGAGGCGCATGAAGTCCTCGTACACTGCACAAAGCGATAGCTACTTAAAGCGCGATTGGGGTTGTCAATCCTTCACGGTCACTACGAGTGAGATTTGATGGAGATAATATTTTTTATTTTTTGGTATATAGATGCAAAGTAAAAGTAAAAATAAGCAAGTAAATAAAGTGATGGAGATTTATATGATGAGAATAGACCGGGGGCCATAGGTTTCACTAGTGGCTTCTCTCAAGAGCATAGATATTCTCGGTGGGTGAACAAATTACTGTTGAGCAATTGGCGAATTGAGCATAGTTATGAGGTTATCTAGGTATGATCATGTATATAGGCATCACGTCGTGACAAGTAGATCGAAGCGATTACATCTACTACTATTACTCCACTCATCGACCGCTATCCAGCATGCATCTAGAGTATTAAGTTAAAAAGCAGAATGCGCTAGTAAGCAAGATGACATGATGTAGAGAATAAATTCATGCAATATGATAAATACCCCATCTTGTTATCCTCGATGGCAACAATACAATCGTGCCTTGCAACCCTTTATGTCACTAGGTAAGGACACATAAGATTGAACCCAAAGCTAAGCACTTCTCCCATTGCAAGAACTACCAATCTAGTTAGCCAAACCAAGCGGATAATTGAAGAGACTTGCAAAGATAACTCAATCATACATAAAGAATTCAGAGAAGATTCAAATATTATCCATAGATAAGCTGGATCATAAACCCACAATTCATCGGTCTCAACAAACACACTTAAAAAAGATTACATCGAATAGATCTCCCGAGAGAGACATTATTGAGATCCAAGAGAAGAAGCCATCTAGCTACTAGCTATGGACCGAAGGTCTGAGTAAACTCTCACACTTCATCGGAGGGCTATGGTGTTGATGTAGAAGCCCTCCGTGGTGGATGCCCCCTCGTGAAGCTCGGAACAGGCCCCAAGATGGGATCTCATGGATCTGAGAAGAGTGCAATGGTGGAATTATGTTTTTGCTCCCCGATCGTTTGGGGTACGTGGGTATATATAGGAGGAGAGTACGTCGGTGGGCGTCGGGGGCCACGAGGTGGGGCGTGCCAGGCGCGCCCTCCACCCGTGACCGCCTCTGCACTTCTTGAGTAGGGTCAAGTCTCTTGGATCACGTTGGTGAGAAGATCACGTTCCGAAGGTTTCATTCCGTTTGGACTCCGTTTGATATTCCGTTTCTTGAAACCTTTGAAATAGAAAAAAAACATTCTGAAATTTGGGCCTCGGTTAATAGGTTAGTCCCAAAAGTAATATAAAGTGGAAAATAAAGCCCAATATAGTCCAAAACAGTAGATAAAGTAGCATGGAGCAATCAAAAATTATAGATACGTTGGAGGCGTATCGGGCATCCCAAGCTTAATTTTGCTGGAGTCCTCAGTAGGTAAATGATAAAAAGAAATTTTTGAGGAGTGATACTTTGGCATAATTTCAATATAAATCTTCTTACTTGTGATATGAATATTCAGATCCGAAGATTTAAGACAAAGTTCATATTGACATAAAAATAATAATACTTCAAGCATACTAACTAAGCAATTATGTCATCTCAAAATAACATGGCCAAATAAAGTTCATCCTACAAAATCATATAGTTAGGCTATGCTTCATTTTAATCACACAAAGATGTTCCCAACTTCTATACCCCGATGACAAGCCAAGCAATTGTTTCATACTCAAATAATCTCAAACTCTTTCAACCTTCACATAATACATGGCCTGAGCCATGGATATAGCACTATGGGTGGAATAGAAATATGATGATGGGATTGTGTGGAGAGAGACAAAAAAAAGTCTCATATCGGCGAGGATAATCAGCGGGCTATGGAGATGCCCATCAATTGATGTCAACATGAGGAGTAGGGATTGCCATACAGCGGATGCACTAGAGCTATAAGTATGAAAGCTCTAAAAGAAACTAAGTGGGTGTGCATCCAACTTGCTTGCTCCACGAAGACCTAGGGCACTTTGAGAAGCCCATCATTGGAATATACAATCCAAGTTCTATAATGAAAATTCCCACTAGTATGAAAGTGACAAAATAGAGACTCTCTATTATGAGATCTTAGTGCTACTTTGAAGCACAATATATGAGACTCACTACATGAAGAACAAGGTGCTGCTTTGAAGCACAATATATGAGACTCACTACATGAAGAAAAGGTGCTACTTTGAAGCACAAGTGTGGTAAAAGGATGTGTGTCCCTTCTCTCTTTTCTCTCATTTTTTTTATTTTTTATTTGCCTTTTCTCTCTCTTTTTTTTATGGCCTCTTTTTTTATTTAGGTCAGTCTCATCCCGACTTATGGAATCATAGTCTCCATCATCCTTTCCTCACTTGGGACAATGCTCTAATAATGATGATCATCACACTTTATTTATTACAACTCAACAATTACTTTCGAAACTTAGAACAAATATGACTCCATATATATGATACCTCGTGATGTCTTAGGATGGTGCAATGAATCGAGTGACATGTATGGAAATAATGGGTGGCTTTGCCACAAATACGATGTCAACTACATGATCATGCAATGGCAATATGACAAAGTAATGTATGTCATAATAATGATGATGGAAGTTGCATGGCAATATATCTCGGAATGGCTATGGAAATGCCATGATAAGTAGGTGTATTTTGAGGAAGATATAAGGAGGTTTATGTGTGAAAGGGCGTATCATATCAGGGTTTGGATGCACCGTGAAGTTTGCACCAACTCTCAAGGTGAGAAGAGGCGATGCAGGTAGAAGAGGCTAGCAAGTGCGGAAGATAAAAGTCGTATAATCCATGGACTTAGTAGTCAAGAACTCATATACTTATTGCAAAATTTAGAAGCCATCAAAAATCAAGTACTACGCAATGCTCCTAGGGGATAGATTGGTAGGAAAAGACCATCGCTCGTCCCCGACACCACTCATAAGGATACAAGCCAGGTACACTTCATGTTTCAAATTTGTTACACAACTTTACCCATACGTGCATGCTACGGGACTTGCAAACTTCAACACAAGTATTTCTCAAATTCACAATTATCAACTAGCTTTTGATATTATTACCTCCATATCTCAAAACAATTATCAAGCATTAAATTTATCTTAGTATTCAATTCACTCAAAAGAAAGTTTCACATATCTTGAACACCAAGTATATTAACATTAAGCAAATTACCATGCTTTACGACTCTCAAAATAATCTAAGTGAAGCATGAGAGATCAAGTTTCTTTAAAACAAATCCACCACGTGCTCTAAAATATCTAAGTGAAGCACGAGCAAAACTATCAAGCTCAAAAGATATAAGTGAAACACTATGAGCAAAACTATCAAGCTCAAAAGATATAAGTGAAGCACATAGAGTATTCTAACAAATTCCAAATCATGTATAGCTCTCTCAAAAGTGTGTACATCAAGGATGATTGTGGTAAACTAACAAGCAAAGATTCAAATAATACAAAACAGCAAGCAAAACACATATCATGTTGGTGAATAAAATATAGCTCAAATAAATTACCGATGGAAGTGAGCGAAAGAGGGATGCCTTCAGGGCATCCCCAAGCTTTGACTTTTGTGTCCTTGGATTATCTTGGGGATGCCATGGGCATCCCCAAGCAAACTCTTGCCACTCCTTGTTCCATAATCCATCAAAAGAATTCACCCAAAACTTGAAAACACAACACAAAACTCAATAGAAATCTCGTGAGCTCCGTTAGAGAAAGAGAACAAAAGACTACTTTAGGTACTGTAATGAACTCATTATTTATTTATATTGGTGTTAAACCTACTGTATTCCAACTTCTCTATGGATTATAAACTATTTTACTAGCTGTAGATTCATCAAAATAAGCAAACAACACGAAAAACAGAATCTGTCAAAAACAGAACAGTCTGTAGTAATATAACTAACGCAAACTTATGGAACCCAAAATTTCTACAAAATTAGAAGACCTGGAAATTTTGTTTATTGATCAGCAATTGGAATCACTATTTTATCACGTTCTGGTGATTTTTAACAATTAGACACTGAGCAAAAATTCTGGAAATTACAGCAAGATCAAATAACTATCTCCAAGAAGATCTAATAGGTTTAACTTGGCACAAACACTAATTAAAAGATAAAACCACATCTAAACAGAAGCAAAAAGCAAAAACTAAAAATAAAATTTGGTTTGCCTCCCAACAAAGCGTTATCGTTGCGCTAGCTAGGCATAAAAGCAAGGATAGATCTAGGTATTGCCATCTTTGGTAGGCAATCCATAAGTGGCTCTCATGATAGATTCATATGGTAATTTTATTTTATTTCTAGGAAAGTGTTCCATGCCCTTCTTTAAGAAATTGGAATCTAATATTTCCTTCCTTCATATCAATAATTGCACCAATCGTTCTAAGAAAGGTCTACCAAGAATAATAGGACATGAAGGATTGCAATCTATATCAAAACGATAAAATCTCTGGGCACATAATTCTATTTGCAACAATAAGAACATAATTAATTCTTCCCATATGCTTTTAATAGTGGAATCTCAAGATGCAAGTTTAGAAACAATCATCAAAATCAAAATCTAGCAAATCACATAAAGTTTTGGGAATAATAGAGACACTAGCACCCAAATCACACAAAGCATGAAACTCATAATTTTTTAATTTTAGTTTGATAGTATTCCCACTCATCATGGAGTTTCCTAGGGATAGAAACTTTCAACTCAAGATTTTCTTCATAAGATTGCATCAAGGCATCAACAATGTGTTAGGTAAAGGCCTTATTTTGACTATAAGCATGGAGAATTTATACGGATTGCAACAAGGAAATACAATCAATTAAAGCAATTTTCATAATTAAATTCCTTGAGATCAAAATAGTGGGTTTAGCAATATCTTGATTTTATTTCTTTCAATCCCACTTTTATCAATTTCATCATCAAGATCTAAAACTCGAATTCTTAGAGCGCCTTCTAGGTAAAGGTCATAATCAGTTTCATCAAGATTCATATGGCAAAACAAAAGATTTAATAGGGACACATCTATAACTTTCAGATCTTCATCTTGATTTTCATAGGAATTAGAAGAACACGATTTAATAAAGGCATCTTTGGGCTTACGCATCCTAGCGGTTCTTTCTTTGCACTCATCAATGGAAATTCTCCTTTGAGACTCATTGATATCATGTACTTAGGAGGTATGGATCTAAGCTTTAAAGAATCAATCAAGAGAAATTCTATCAATTCTAGCCAAATCATCAACTTTAAGCAATTTCTCTTCAAGCAAAGCATTAAAATTCTCTTGTGAATTCATAAACTCCTTCACACTACTCTCAAATTCAGAAGGCATCTTATTAACATTTCCATAAGAGTTGTTGTATTTCCATAATTATTAGAGGATTACTAGGATAAGGCCTAGTTAAAATTCCTCTAAGCGTTGTTACAAAATTATTCCTGCCAACAAAATTCCATCCCAGATTCATTATTATTCTCAATCAAGGTAGACGAAGGCATATCATTAGGATCAGAAGAAACACTCTTAGTAAATAATTTCATAAGTTCATCCATCTTTCCACTCAAAACATTGATTCTTCTATAGCATGCACTTTTTATTAGTAGATCTTCGATATATTGAGAATAATCAACCATAATATTATCTAGGGTTTAGTAGCATCTCTAAAGTGATTTCCATGAAAGTGCCTCCTGGCCGAATCTAAAAAGATTTCTAAAGCAAAATTCAATCCACATAAAAATTTGTATAATCATCCACAAGTTCAAACCATGAGTAGGACAATTATGTATCATTAATTTCATTCTCTCCCAAGCTTGTAACATGTTCATGTCGAGTTGCTTAAAATTCAATATCGTTCCTAAGAGATAACCTTAGCGGGAGGAAATATTTAGAGATAAAAGCATCTTTGTACTTGTTCCAGAATCAATACTATTTAGGCAAGATGAAACCACGCTTTATACGATCTCTAAGCGAAAAGGAAAAAGCTTCAATTAACGACATCATTATGACATCTTTCTTTTGCATATCACATAAATCAACGAAGCTATTCAGATGGTGGCGGCATCTTCACTCGGGCGTGAATTGATCTTTCATAGATTCAACAAAAAGCGTTATTGATTTCACAAGATTCGAGTATTGGCAGAGGAGCAATGGTGCTAAGGAAATCATTATTATTGGTATTGGTGAAGTCACACAATTTGGTAGCATCTTGAGCCATTACTACGAACAAACAAACTAACTGCAGGCGAACAAAGGCAAAGGAAAAAGGAGGAGAGATTGGGAAAGAGAGGGCAATAAAGCGGCAAGGGTGAAGTGGGGAGAGGAAAGCGAGAGGCAAGCGACAAATAATGTAATGCAGAGATAGGGATTGTGATGTGTACTTGATGTGACTTTTAATGAAGACTCCCAAACGGCGCCGGAAATCCTTCTTTTCGTCTTGAGCTTGCATTGGTTTTCCCGAAGAGGAGAGGATGATGTAGCCGATGGCGTAAGTATTTCCTCAGTTTTGAGAACCAAGGTATCAATCCGGTAGGAGGCCCGTGCAAGTCCCTGTACTGCACAACGATAGCTACTCGCAACCAACACGATTAGGGGTTGTCAAGTCCCTTCACGGTCACTTACAGTGAGATCGATAGATATGATATTTTTGGTATTTTTGGTATATAGATGCAAAGTAAAAGTAAAAAAGCAAAGCAAGTAAATAAAGTGATGGAGATTGATATGATGAGAATAGACCGGGGCCATAGGTTTCATTAGTGGCTTCTCTCAAGAGCATAGATATTCTGATTGGGTGAACAAATTACTATTGAGCAATTGACAGAATTGAGCATAGTTATGAGGTTATCTAGGTATGATCATGTATATAGGCATCACGTCCAGTGACAAGTAGATCGAACGATTACGCATCTACTATTATTACTCCTCATCGACGACTATCCAGCATGCATCTAGAGTATTAAGTTAAAAACAAGTAATGCCTTAAGCAAGATGACATGATGTAGAGAATAAATTCATGCAATATGATAAATACCCCATCTTGTTATCCTCGATGGCAAAATACAATCGTGCCTTGCAACCCTTTACATCACTAGGTAAGGGCCTTGCATAAGATTGAACCCAAAGCTAAGCACTTCTCCCATTACAGAACTACCAATCTAGTTAGCCAAACCAAGCGGATAATTGAAGAGACTTGCAAAGATAACTCAATCATACATAAAGAATTCAGAGAAGATTCAAATATTATCAATAGATAAGCTGGATCATAAATCCACAATTCATCGGTCTCAACAAACACACTTAAAAGAAGATTACATGAATAGATCTCCACGAGAGAGGGGAGAACATTGTATTGAGATCAAAGAAGAAGAAGCCATCTAGCTACTAGCTATGGACCGAAGGTCTGATAAACTACTCACACTTCATCGGAGGGCTATGGTGTTGATGTAGAAGCCCTCATGGTGGATTCCCCCTCGTGAACTCGGAACAGGCCCCAGATGGGATCTCATGGATCTGAGGAAGGTGGTGGAATTAGGTTTTGGCTCCCCTTACGTCGTTTGGGGATACGTGGGTATATATAGGAGGAAGGTATGTCGATGGAGCTTGGGGGGCCCACGGTGAGGCGCGCCCTCCACCCTCGTGACGCCTCTGGCACTTCTTGGAGTGAGTCCAAGTTTCACGAATCACGTTCGGTGAGAGATCACGTTCGAAGGTTTCATTCCGTTTGGACTCCGTTTGATATTCGTTTCTTGAAACAGAAATAGGCAAAAACAGACAATTCTGGGGGCAGTGACACTCACATATCTCTACTCTTATAAAAAACAGAGTTGGTGATGATGGTGTTCCTGCCATCTGCAATATAGGCCATCCGATTTATATCAAGAGGACAGGAAGGAAAATATGGCAAATTTGCAAAAAGATACCCACCCCTCTTCGCATTTGCAAATAAGGCATTCCTTGTTCATCCTTTTCTCCCACAAGATAAACTTCTCATACAAATGCATCTTGATGTTCCGTTACAGCACATGGGCATCTTGCTAGTAGGGAGAAGGAGTTTGTGTGACACATATCTAGCTATATTAAGGGATAGGTAGATAGCATATGTGTGAGAGACATTATTATACTTTGAGACATTAGTGGCTGTGGGTGGGCGAGAATTAAAGGGGTGGGCGTGTTAGACATAGAGGCGTGTGTGTTTACGTGTGAGAGACTTGTAGGGAATGAGGGTAGAAAGACAAATTTAACCACGGAGGGGAGAAATACGAACGAAGTGCTTGGCGTGCGTGATTCCGATGCCCATAGGAAATGAGATATGTATGCGTGTGAGAGAGATTGCACAATTCATTCACGTATCACTATCTAGCGATCGTGGGCGTGCATCGCTTGAACATAAGTCAATATCTACTTAGTATCGTGGCCAAAGGTACAATATCGATTCAACGCTATAAGATTGGACACTCACATATCACATTTTTTCATTTAAATAAACCTTTTCAGTTGTGCATGCCAAAGTTACGGTGATGTTTCTTCAAACAACCAATGTAGCTATCATGCACATGCACCATTGTTACTCTTGCATTCAAATTCATTAGTCTTGGATGATTTAAGTTTCATTTTGAAGTAATATATGTAATATTCATATATGAATTCATAGTGCATAATTTATGAAATGGAGGCTATATAATCATATGAGGTAACACTTTTAAGTATCTAACTACAATATCCATTTCTTTTTGTGCGCCTCTACACTAACACGTCAATGCATTATGTTTAAAGTAAATAACCAATGGCACTAAATTATCTATTTACGAGAAATACATAGGCTGGCGTTTGATCCCTTTTTGTGAGCAGCGCACTACACCCGTCACGATTAGCGGCGCCCGTGTGAGCGGCCAAGTTATCGGCGCATCATCGAGTTATTGTCTTTTTTACGGGGTGGACTTCACACGGTTATTAGCTATCTTGTAGCGTGCCCGTGTACAGATCTAGCATGACCTTCCCTTCTTACGGTCCAAAATTAGTTGAAACTGGATCTGAGCGATCCCTTGAGCGGCAAAATCTCCGCCTCCTTCTAAAATTCCGCCACCTTAGTCTTTAGCATCGAAATCCCCCTTTTGTCCTTGGTGCACGGAGACCACTGATTACAATACCGCCCTCATCTACATGATAGGTCGGGCTGCTTTAGTAACTTCGGTTCCCCCACTACGGCACCCCCATTTCCTCTCCCCTCCATTAAGCGACTAACTCCATAGCACGAGCATCTTACATCACGCCGTCCGTGCTTCATCGCCCTTTCTCCCTTCCCTCTCGAAACCCTAGGCGCTCATCCACCGTACCATAGCCCATTCCGCCGGTGGCGTCCACCTCGCCGGATCTGCTTTTGCGGCCGCATCTACCCTCAGCTCCCCTAGAAACAAGTAGAATGCTCACCCACCAGCTTGTACCACAGCCCATTCGATGCCGGCCTTGTCCACGGCGCGGATCTACCGGCGATACTCTCGTCAACGTCGGCGCATCTGCGGCGGCTCATTCGTACTCCCACGGGAGGCAACCGTCCACACCCCGGAGCCGCCCAAGCGCCCCGTCGGCGACTTCGATCCTCTTCGCCGACACCTTCCTCAACCCTACAGGCAACCGGCAGACACCTTCCTCAACCCTCTGGGGCAACCGCCACGACACCAGCGTCAACCCTATCAGATGCTTCGCCTATACCATTCTCAACCCTACCGGGCCGCTTTGCCAACTCACAAGTCCATGGCCTCAGATCCGCTTCCTCGCACCCTCATCCAACCTACGGGCATCTTCGGCGCCCGTCCACGGCCGCCAGATCCGCGTCGTCGACACCACCTTAACCCAACCCACCGGAGCAACCGGCGCCCGTCCACGGCTGCGAGATCCGCGTCGTCGACACCATCCTTAACCCAACCACGAAGCAGCTTCACCTACGCCCTCGTCCACGGTCGGAGATCCGCCGCCCCACCGTAGTCCACCCTACCGGAACGCTCCACAAACACCCTACTCGGCGGTTCTAGATCTCCTTACGGACCCACCAGCCCGGTAGCGTCATCACCCTCGGCGTTTCTAACCTGATTCCCACCGTGCGGAGAGATGCCAAGCACCCGCCCCGGCCTAGGTACTTGTCACCTTTAAACCCGTCCGGCATCACCTGCGATGTACTTCAAATATACTAATCGATTACGCTGTTACATTATCAGGTGGCAAAACTACAAGGGCGATGTTTCTTACGGATCTAATGACTTGGCCAACCAAGATCTGGGTGAGGCATTGCTATGATCTTGTAAGCGCGTCTCTCTCTCTTGTATTGTTACGTGCTGCTGCGTGCTTTGCTAGGATTTTAGACCGATAATCCCTTTATGCGGACAATGATTTCTACTCTGGCTGCCAAATTAGATATGTAGATGTCATACATGATACTACCTCGTACCTTTGTTCCTAAATATAAGTCTTTCTAGAGATTCCACTATAGGCTACATACGGAGCAAAATGAGTGAATCTACACTCGAAAATGCATCTATATACATCTGTATGTGGTCCATCTTGGAATCTCTACAAAGACATATATTTAGGAACAGAGGCGATACATCACACAAAATCGTAGGTGGCATGTAGGAATTCGATTGCACTACATTAGGCTCCCTTAGAGTGCACCCAGATCCGACATCTGAGTCATGGCTAGTTTATAATATGCACACAATCGTTAATTAGTGGTTTAAATATGCATAAAGGGATATGCAATGTAGTATCATGTAGAGATGTCTGAAATTAGCCGTGTCAACTTGCGGATAGGGTTACACAATGAAAAAGTACAAGATGTATGTGGCAATTTCATGGAACATATAAAAAGAGGAGAGGCAGTGAGCCTATACAGTGTGCTATAGTGCGTCACTCCTCCATTGCAATCATCGTGACATGTTATTTGTATGCAGTTCTATTAGCCAAGTTTCTTAGGGACGATTATTACGAGTTATCCTAAGAAAATAAGCACTATGAATATAAGCTCCATGTGTCGCCAACCAGTTATTTTCATTGCGTTTTCAGCATGATCGATGGAAAGTCTAGATTGCATTATATATATTTTCATTTTGTTGCCCATATGAAAATTAATTTGACTTACAAACATCACAAATTGAACCCGGTGCAGTAATTAATATGATAGGAAAACAAACCATCACTATTTGCTCAAAATGCAAATACAAAGATACCATCTACTTGCACAATCTACTTTGGTCAATGTTTTCCATAGAGATCCCATTGCCTAATTTAAATGAAGAACACATGACCCACATTTAAATGAAGAACAATTACATATTGAAATTCGATGGTCCAAGTGGCTGGTTATTATCATATAGCAGCACCACTGAAAGCATCATATATAGCGGCAACTCATAGCAACTCATCATACAATGACGGCAGATCGCAATTCATCATATACCAGCAGCAGCTCATAGCAATTCATCATATAGTAGCAGCATGAGCAGCTCATAGCAATTCATCATATAGCAGCAGGGCAGCTCATAGCAATTCATCACATAGCAGCGGCGAGGAAGCGACTTGTAGCAACTCGTCATATAGCAGCTGACAACAGCTCATAGAAATTCATCATATAGAAGCGGCAGACACATAGCAACTCATCGCACTACATGAGCAGCAGCTCATAGCAATTCATCATATAGCAGCGGCGAGGCAGCTCATAGCAATGCATCATATAGCAGCAGCGAAGCAGCTCATAGCAATTCATCATTATAGTGGATCAGAATGAAAATTTGGCAAAAATCAGAGAGATCCTCACCTTGTTGGATGAGCTCATCCTTCAACAACACCTCAAGGCCATGGCACAGGAGGAGGAGGGAACAAGGTGCCTTACGCCTGATGTGGCATCGGTAAGTAGTTGTGCAGCGCCCGCGGAGTAGTCGTTGGACGAACCACGAGTGGAGCAGTTCTTTGGAGACCATGAGAATGAGGCGGCGCCGAGGAGCATCCGGGAGATTTGTCCCTACCGTCGGCCATGTAGCCTAGCTGTACATAGCATCGTCGAGGACCGAGGCAGATGGGACCCGATGGCGGCGGCTCATTTGGAGGAACCCTAGTCTTTGCGCGAGGGGATCGAGTAGAGAGAAGGGAGAGGAGATGCAAGCGGGCAGGGCAATGAATGCTGCGTGTTTGTTTTACTTGAGGTCGGGTGTGACAGGCGTCGTGATTGCATTTTGAGTGTAATATAGGCGGAACCATGAGTCATTTCACTATTCCCTTCCTTCAATTTTAGTGAGGTTCTGCGAAAACACCCCCCCTCCAGCGAAATTAGTTAAGCCCAAGCCCATAACTCAAAAAATGACTTCTTTACATCTTTTATGGCTTATTTTTACAATATGCCACGAAAAGCGGAATCAAAGCGGCCCTTAACACTGTAATTCAATTGTCGTGCAATGATGAATCACTCCTGCCACGCTATCTGTACATTTAGGCATCATCATACATGGCATAACCAAATACATGTGCATTCCATTGTAGAATCTGGAATATGCAATGTTTATGTTAGTTCATCGTAGCACATGATGTTTAAATGCCCTTAAATCTGGTCGAGTCAAGTGATGGTCTTTAAGCCTCCTTCTTTGCTTCTTTTCTTGATATGTAGATTTGCTCACACATACATTCAATTGCTTGTTTGCATCAGCCAGCCATACTAGGACTGTTTGCTTTGATTACTTGCTGTTCTTGACCTAACACTCTATGAGCTTGTCAGCGATTTAGACACTAAGGGCTGCTGTAGTGGGGCCTTGTCTAACTCATAGGTAACATAAAGGTTGGCTGTACACTCTGATGGGCTCTCCAAGAGTGTCGGTTTGGGTTCGGCGGACCCTCTGAGTTCGAACTCAGGGGTGCATCACGGAGATCTCACCTCCTACCTACCTATACCTCGTCGCCTCATGAGGATCTAAACTACACAAGGAACAACACAAGGGACACAATGTTTATACTGGTCCGGGCCACCATTGTGGTGTAATACCCTACTCCAGGTGTGTGGTGTGGTGGATTGCCTCGAGGCGATGATGAACAATACAAGGAAGAGCGACCTCGCGAGGAGCTGTTCTTGGCAGTCACGACAAAGCTGCTGGGGAGTTGGTCGCTCTCTTTCTCTCTCTCTAGATTGCTTGATCTCTAGCTCTGCTCTCGATTCAGTTCGGATCTCCTACCACATGGGTGGCTAGTCTTATTTATAGGCAAAGGCCTGGGCCTCTTCCCAAATATTGGCGGGAAGGGCACCAACAATTAGCCATTTGAAGGGAACATCTAGTACACTTATCGACTAAAGTTGGTCCTCGCTTGCCAAAGGCTCGGCGATGTGTTGGCTTGGGCTCCACGATGACCTCCTTCCTGCCGTTGTGTTGGTCTTGGTCTTGTTGCACGAAATGGTTGCCTTTGCTTGATACTCTACTTTGCCTTGCCTCCTTTGCACCAAGAGGAAATGAGACAACTGCTTGGCGGGCTGGCGCCCATGGCGCCCTTAGTGCGTCATGGCTTGCGTCATGGGAACCTCGTGGGGTACCCGCCTTGATATCTCTGCCTCCATGAGCCAACTGGCGAGGCCGTGCCTAAGAAGCTTCTTGTTGTCCACCCGAGGCTTGGCCCCTCGCGAGGTCTTGAGCTTGTCTTGATGAAGATGGGCGTCTTGGGCCACCCCTTGAAACCATTTGCAGGCGAGCAAATCCGGTACCCCGTTCCCGAGAATCTGCGATAGCCCAGCCCAAAGCGGCGCTGGACAGCTTAGCGGAAGCGAAGGGCAAGTCTGGCTTGCCGCAGGCCCCTAACAACTGCAGCCTTAAGCGCCACATGGCGGTTAATTGGGCGTGGGCGCCCTGCTTCCCCACGGCGCCTCGGCGGCACGCAATTGACAAGTCCACGCCAGCGGGTCATGATTACTGTGATCGTGGAGGTCGACGGTTGGCCTTCCCGGCTATAAATGCAGGCAGCGGCGTGCCCTTCAGTCCATCTCTTCTTGCTTCTCCTTCTTGCCCTTGCTCCATATCATAGCAATGGCTCCGATCCACCGGTCCTCGCGGAGAAGAAAGAAGAGCCCTCGGGAGGGTCCCGACCCACTTCCGCCGAAAAATAGCTAGCCCTCTGCCGTCGAGATGAGGCGTCCGGCGAGGAAGGTGTCGAGAGCCACAATGCGGCTGACCACCGCCCGAGTTCCGTTCCTTGTACACCGCATTGAGGCCACTGAAGGTCGGCCTTGGCGCCATGGACGCGCCTTGCCGTCCCGGCGCCCGGGAATCATGGCGGTCGCGTTGTTCCCCACAGAGTCCATGCGAGGGCTCCTCCGAGAGTTGTGCTCCGCGCCATGCCTCCTCGGTCTTGGATTCGCCTTCCTCCTCCTTCGCCGTGATTCCACAGAGGGATCTCGGAGCTCTGGCTGCACAGCCCGGCTGCAGCACCCTTCTGACCGGGAGGAGGTGTGATCGTCGCTCTGGGCAAGGTCTTCATGACTCGAGTGAGATGAGGTCGCGAGTCTGCGAGAACAAAGGCGCCTCGTGATCCACGGATAGCAGCGGCTCTTCGTGATGTTCTTCGGGTCTTGACGGAAGGACATCGGCTGGAAATGCTGCCACAGAGAGGTGGTGGGGCCACTGCGGCGAGACCAGGCTCGCCGATCCTCCCTCAGTAGCTCCTCGGTGGCGGAGGCGGCGGAGGATCAGCGACTCTGCCCGAGCTCTTGGCGACTCGGGAGGCGGCGACAACTCTGAGCCCCGAGCTTGCGTCGCTCTCGGGCAGGCGGGCTCGTCGAGCCGCCGCCTCCTCCCGATCTGGATGAGGTTGGCGCCGGTGCTGACAGCCTTGTTGATGATGGCATCTCTTGCGGCGTGTGTAGTTAAGCGTTCTTTAGGATCTTCTCCCTTTGTTCCTGCTAGGAATTGAAAAGCGCCCGTGAAACTTGTAAGGTGCATGTGGTTACTGTTTGTTAATATGATCCTTGTCGTGAAGTAGTCTTGAGATGCTCATCCATCTTAGCTTAGTTCCTCCTTCCGAACCTCACGAGGGCTTGATGCTCTGCTGGCCGTGAGTCCTGGTCCCAAAGGCAGGCTTCAGCCGTCCTTGTATCTGGTCGCGATCCCATGGTCAAGGCCGGAGGTGGCGGCCGGGGTCGATAAGAGCCCCAGTCGCGATGCTCGGAGGTCCCTTTAAGCGCTCAAGTAGCCATCATTCCGTGAGAAAGGGCCGATGTTGCTAACACGTGATTGCCTTAGGTGCGAGGTCGGTGCTGCGATAGCTAGTGTTTCGGAGGATGACTTATCTCGGGAGTCGGGCCGCTTCACGGTGCGGCGTTAGGTCGCGCGCAGCGGATGAGGAGTTGCTGGCGAGGTCCCGCGTGCCTCTTCCCTCTTGCCTTTACTCCCTTTACGCTCGTCCTCGGGTCCCAGCCCTCGGCGGGGCTCAGCCGTTGCTGGTATGCGGTCGCGATGCGTGGACAAGGCGAGGCGAGGCTGGAAGCGATGGAGCCCATGAGTCGCGATGCTCGGTACCCCCCTTTAGCGTGCAAGCGGTTGGCGTGGGCGAGAGTGAAGAAAGGCGCCGTGAGGGCCTTGCTGATGCTGCTCCTTGAAGAGATCCTGCAGGCTCATCACAAGAAGAACAAGAGTTCGCCATGACAATCGACGATCGGCCGTTGGTTGCTCACGGAGGGTGACGAGGCAGAAGGCTTGGCGAGGTGGTGCCATGCGGGGCTGCTGCGGCGAGCTCAGCCATTCAGGTTTGTCGGCGTTGCGGGGGCGGACCCATCGCCGTCGTGCCGTTGAGGAGCAGCTCCATCAGTTGGTGTCAATCGGCGGGCGACTAGGTCAAACTCGTTAATCACGAAGGAGCAAGTTCAATTAGATAGGTGCAGGAAGGCGGAACATGCTGGAGTGCAGCGGCGACTTAGGGATGATGCAGCCGAGGCGCTAATAAGGTAAACTAGAAACATGAAGCAAAAGGATACCGCCGTGAGGGCGGACCCAGCGGCATGGGAATGATGCAGCCACGAGGCGCTCAGCTGGAAATGAAACTTCGAAGGATGTCACTGATAATGTTGAAGATGGCGGGCGCGTGTGCTGCGAGCCGATCTTCACGAGCCCCAGGCCCGGGAGCCTCGGGAGGCTCACAGAAGCTGAGTGGCTCCTCGCGGACCGTCTCCATCTCCGCCGAGACTGCGGCGCTGGCCTCTTGAGCCTCGGGATGCTCCTCATGAGCGGCGTGGCAGCCCAGCGTTAAACCGCCGTAAGGCATGCGAGCGTGGGTGTGGGGTGGACCTTCCACAGCGCCCCAGCGTGAGGGCAGGCGCTCTGAGGCGGCTCGGTTGAGCCACGATATGTCGATGCAGGCGCAGCCCTCCATCCTCGCTGGATGGGGAGCTACGGCGGAGTGGCGGCGGCTGCCACTCATGACTCTTGGCTCCTGCAGCTCTGAATGATCTTCTTTGGCGAACTCCTAAGTTTGGCCCTCCTTGCCTCGCTCCTTCACGAGAAGCGTGCTTTGAAACACGCCTCAAGTGGTGCCCAAGCGCCTCCCTCATGATCTTAGCAAAGTCGGTGGCCCTCCGGAGAGAGCCCAGAGCCTTGCTCAAGGAGGCGCCCGCCGCGCCTTCCTATCACGATAGAAGGAGGTGCCCCCTGAGCAGGCGCGGACCCTAAGGGGCCTGCCTCCCGAGTCGGGCGGCGATGTCTTCTTCTTCTTAGGAGCAGCCTCGGTGAGCCTCCCCTGCTGTGATCTGGGTCTTCAATTGTTGCGGCTTGAAAAGCACGCTCCGAGGAACTGCTGCGTCTCTCTCTTCACAAGGCACCGTGATGACTCCGCCCGCTTCACAGCATCTTGAGGACATTGTGGCCGTGATGGGTCCACGGCCATGAATTAGCGAGCTGGGTACCCGAGGAAGGCATTGTCTGGTGGCGAATGTGGCCCGGCGTCAAAGTCGATGAGCTCGGTCTGATGGTTATCGCGCCCGAAGGTGACAGGAAGGCGGACCTGCCCAATCGGAACCGTGGAGCCATCGGTGACTCGGAGAAAGGCTTGGTTGGCTGAAGGCTGATTATACGACACTTGAAGATTGTTGAATGTCTCGACAGACGGGACATTGAGCCTGCTCCGCCATCGATGAGGTCTGGTGACTTGCGTTCTTGATGATTGGGGAACAAAGCATCGGGAGGACTCGGCTGTGGCTGCGCGCGAGGCTGATCCACCGAGCTGAGCGTGATGGCGCATCTTGACCACGAGAGGGTGTGTGGCCGAGCTTAGGAAGGACTGCGTTCACTGCGTGGCTTGCTTGAAGATCGTTGAGAGGCTGGGGCTTGAGCTCCGCCCGGGATGCAGCGATTGCCGCGGCTCACAGAAGCCCCAGCCCCTCATCGATGATGGTCTTCATTTCTCCTTGGCTGTGGTGGTAGAGGAGGGAGGCTGTGTTGCCTTGCAGGCGATCCTCATGAGGCTGATCCTCCATCCTCCTTTCACCAGGCGGGTCCTCAACCTCCCTCGCGAGGCTGATCCTGCCGGCGGTCCTCGCGAGTCGGTCCGCCACCCTTGGCGAGGCCACAGTCTTCCCAGCGTCTGCGTTTCTTCCTCCTCCTCGGCCGTAGCCTCGATCATTGCAGTCAGGCGTCGACCGATCTCCCTTCTCATCTTGACTCTGAGCTCTTGGCATTCATTGGTGTTGTGGGTGTGGAGGTGGTGGTACCGCATGATGCAGCTGCCCTTGGAAGACTCAGGCTGATCCCTGCCTTGCTTGGTATCTGGTTCTACCATGAGCACGGTAGCCCCTGCGCTTCCGTCCTTGACCTTGGGCTTCTTCTCTTAGGCGGCGGCCGGCAGCTCGAGGAGGAGGCGTCCTTCCTCAGCCACAGCACACTTGGTTGCCAAGTTGAACAGCTCGAGGGATGTGCACAGGTCTTCATGCATCGCCAGCTCCTCCTTCATATTGGCGTCCGCTGCACCGTCGGAGAAGGCTGAGATGATGGCCTCCTCGGTCACCTTAGGAATCTTGAGGCGTGCGTTGTTGAAGCGGCTGGATGTATTCTGCGGGTCTCTCTGGCTGCTGCTTGATCTGGCGCATGTCGCTCATGGTAGGAGGCGGTCGCGAGTGCCTTGGAAGTTGGCGATGAAGCGGGTGCGCATCTCGTCGAGAGGAGATCGTGCGAGAGCGAGTTCGAGGCAGTGCGGGCACCGTCTTTGGCGCCATGGAAACCAGTTCGCCATGACCTTCGTCCCGTTGGCGGCCGATGCCTAGCTTCGTGAAGCTGGAGGAACTCCAGCGAGTCTGCCGTGCGTCGTGGCGAGGCAGGTGCAGCGAACTTGCGGGCCCGCAGCGGCCTGCGTGGCTTCGGCGGTGAAAGCAGCGACAACTGTAGTAGCCACGGAGGCCTTTGGTGACGAAGGGCTTGATCTTGCGGATCCCGTGTGCCGCGGTGGGGAAGCAGCGGGGTCTTGGCGTGTCAAAGCAAGAGGTGATGCGTGGCGGGCGGTGCGAGCACTCGGGCAGCTTCTTGAGGCGAGGACCTCTTAGCAGCTCTGCTCTTCTGCTGCTTGGTGCGAGACGGGCGGAGTTCCGCCCGAAGTCGCGCCTTGGGGCCAAAGCGCCTTCTTGAGGGCGGCTGGCGCCCGAACTTCATCGCTGCGCAAAGGCGGGGACGCAGTGCAGCGAGAGGGCGGCATGGGGAGCCCCTGCGGCGTGGGCGAGCTTCGGCAGCGCGGTCGAGCCCTCCTCGTGAAGCGCCGTCGGCAAGGCGATAGCGCAGGAGCTTCGTTTGCAGCGATGGCGGCGGCTCGAGCCTCCATGGTAGCAGCAGCGAGCAGAAAACCAGCTAGAGGCGGCGAGGAGTAGCGGTGCGGCCGTCTCGCCTCACAGACGGATCTTTGGGGCGATGCTTGCTGCTCATTCCTCGCCGGGCGGTGGCGGCGTTGGCAGCGGCGGCGAGAATGGCGAAGCGGCCGCCGGCGAAACCGTCTGAAGCGGCAGAGTGGCAAGCGGCCCGGCGCTCGGCAGGCCCGGCAGCGTCCGACATGGATGCGATTGGCGGCAAAAACGAGGCGGCGGAAGGCAGTTCGGTGCACCTACTGCGCGCCAAATGTCGGTTCGGGTTCGGCAGACCCTCTAGGTTCGAACTCTAGGGTGCCGCGGAGATCTCACCTCCTACCTACCTATACCTCGTCGCCTCGCAGAGATCTAAACTACACAAGGAACAACACAAGGGACACAAGGTTTATCTTTGGTTGGGCCACCATTGTGGTGTAATACCCTACTCCGGTGTGTGGTGTGGTGGATTGCCTCGAGGCTGATGATGAACAATACAAGGAAAAACGACCTCGCTAGGGTCTTTTCTTGGTCGGTCTGACGAACTGCTAGGGGAGTTCGGCGCTCTCTCTCTCTCTCTAGATTGCTTGATCTCTAGCTCTGCTCTCGATTCGGTTCGGATCCCCCTACCCTGTGGGTGGCTAGTCCTATTTATAGGCAAAGGCCACAGGCCTCTTCCCAAATATTGGCGGGAAGGCGCCAACAATTAGCCATTTGAAGGGAACATCTAGTACACTTATCTGACTAAATTTGGTCCTCGCTTTGCCAAAGGCTCGATGATGGCCGGCTTGGGCTCCACGATGACCTCCTTCCTGCCGTTGTGTTGGTCTTGGTCTTGTTGCACGAAATGGTTGCCTTTGCTTGATACTCTCGCTGCGCTTGCCTCCTTTGCACCAAGAGGAAATGAGGACCCTTGCGTGGGTGGCGCCCTCCAGGCGCCCTTGGTAAATCATGGCTTGCGTCATGGGCACCTCGTGAGGTACCCGCCTTGATCTCTCCGCCTCCTCATGAGCCAGGCTGATGAGGCCGTGCACGAGAAGCTTCATGTTGTCCGCCCCAGCAATCTGGCCCCTCGCGAGGTCTTGAGCTTGTCTTGATGAAGATGGGCGTCTTGGGCCACCCCTTGAGCCAGCTGCGGGCCTTGAGCGAGGAAGTCTGGTACCCCGTTCCCGAACACCGACAAAAAGTACACGGAGATCCAGTTCGATGGTATGCCTAGTTTTTAGATAGTGCAGGACATAGTAAATGCTCATTTCATTGTGTGTAAGTGCAAGAGATGCGGCATGTTTCATTATGTGGTGTTGTTTTGTTATAATCTCATCCTTTTGTGTTCCTGAGTGGAAAGTATGCATATTTATCTTCAAGGAGGCGAGTAACTAGTTTGTGTCACCTTGCGGAGGGGTGCAATGAAGATAAGATTGAGGATTTCCAAGTACAAGATGTTAGGAAGGAGCCTTGCAAGAGAAGTAGGAGCTAGCTGAGCCTCTTCAACCTGCTAAGGTAAGTCCTTGTATGCAACTCAACAGTTCAATTCCTTGTTTGTTTCAGGCATAGTTAATTTTCTCTTTTCAATTGCTTTATTTGTCCTCACTTAATGAGATGCCAAAATAATTATGCCGATGTTAGGTACTTGTATCACTATTAGTTGACATAATTAAAGGCCTTACCATTTAATTACTCTGCTTGAAGTGTGCTGAAGCTTTGAAGTCTATTTACCAACTATTATTGCATGAGGCTCACAATCTAGTTTATACTACGCTAATGATTGCATAGTTTTGCTGTTGTAGTATGTTTGTATGAAACCCTCATTGTTCATTATGCTCCCTAAGACTTTAATTGAGGTATAGAATGGCCAACTGATTGCTTACTTATCATAGCGTGCTGTCTAAATTTATTACTTATGCGTGTGTTTCGATTGGGCCCCAACATCATGCTCTCTGGTGAGCTAAGAGGATTTCTGTGTCGGGCTGCACATACTATCTTTTTATAATTTTTAATATATCACCTTCTTATGCTTCATGACGTGTAACATTATTTTTGTGAAAGTGGCGTGTAACATTATTGTTAGTCATGTTTTGCCATGTAGTACAAAATAGTGTCTTGTTAAGCTTCCTTGTTGTAACTATATTTTGCCCTAGTCATGTGTACTTACGAAACATTTCAGGATGAAGTGACATCAACACAAAAATCTGCGGCGATGCGGCATGGCCGTTACGAATGATTATGGATTGGAATTGGAATGTCTGATGTTCTCGAGCATCAACTAGAGGTGGCGAGACAACGTGTACATGATTGTCAGCGTATAATCAACAAGTTGAGGCTGGACATGCAGGTATTAGATCAGGAGTCAAAAAATGAAACAAGACACCGAGGTAACCATGAAGGAATTGGAGATTTTGCAGACTGAAATTTGTGCTATCTGAATCCGGCCAATCCTATTTTCTGAAGAGATTATAGTTCAAATGGAGTTAAGTTGATGCGCGACCATGATGTATGAGCCGTATTTGCCCAGTGTATGTAATTTGCTGTTTGTGTATGCTTTATTATCACCTGTGTCATACCATAATGCCTAGTGGGTATAATCAGCTGTAATTTATTTATTGTATAGTGTAGGATTATTCTACTTTTCTATGCCTTGATCTCTTTGTTGTATAGTGTATGCTTTTTAGTAGGATAATTCTTTGAATATGCTATATCGTTCAAACGGGGGCCAACTAGCCCGACCATGGGCCTTCTCGTCTCGTAGGATCCATGGGCCTTCTCGTCTCATAGGATCCATGGGCCTTCTCGTCTCGCGAGATCCATGGGCCTTCTCGTCTAGCAGGATCCATGGGCCTTCTCGTCTCACGGTGTCCATGGGCCTTCTCGTTTCGCAGAGATCCATGGGCCTTCTCGTCACGTAGGATCCATGGGCCGCCGACTCATTATGGGTCTTATCTTGGCCTTTAATGGGCGTGAGCAGACCTATAATGGAAATCTTATGTTTTATGGGTTGACCATAACGGGCGTTAATAGGCCGTGTTGGTGATGCTATGAAAATGGCCCAATAGACTAACGGACCACAAGCGGGCGGTATGGCACGACAGGCTTAATTTGGCCCTAGCGAAAAATAGCGATGTGGGCGTAAGTAACCAAATCTTGCAAATGAGCCCAAGAATAAATGGGCCCTCGAAGGCGAAAGTTAACTTAGGCTGGAAGCATTAGCGGAATAATGGCCCGTTAATGGGTATAAAGTGTTACCTTTGTTCATTACGGGCCAGTTTCACATGAACGTTAATGGGTGTAAAGTAATAAAATGTTCATTACGGGCCAGTTTCAGCACGGGCCGCTAATGGGCCAAGAGTTACAAAGGGCCTCATATGGGCCGAAAGACGTCATGGGCCATACATGGGCCAGAAGTGAAAATGGGCTGGAATCATATTGGATGGCCCAGATGACGCTACTGGGCCTAATTCGCATAGGGCGTAACAGGCCTTGGGTTAGCGGGCTGTAAATGGGCTATATGCTAACAAGCCGTTAACAGGCTTTCCATGGGCCGGCCCGCCATCTTTTGACCAAGTCAATCGGGCCGGCCTTTTCACAGGAATGGGCCACTGTTGGGCCGTGCCACGTGTCGACGTATCATAGGCGTATACATCCCGGTGAGTGGATGACATCTGTCCCAATGATGAGCCGACCGTGTTTCCTCCGACCAATGATGATTTCACATGTGGAAAATCCCCATTGGTCGGGGCATTAACGGGTTATCGGATCCAAAACCCGACCCGATAGCTTAACGGCGTTCGTTACGGTGGATGCCACGTGTCGGTCACCCTTGGCGAAAACATACGTGGACAGCGCGATTTATCGTCATGGAAGTGGACACTTCCGTGATGATAATTTTGGTAATGTCATGGAACACTTCTCGACAGACACGGTATGACTATCTTGATTCTGTCATAAATTTGTCATGGATGTACATGCATGACAAAAACGCGACCTCTTGTGACAAACACGTACCATCACGGAAGTGTATTTTTTTTTAGTGTCGGGGCTACTATAAACACTAGTAAGGCACACATCAATAACCTGTATATCAAATATACCCTTGTTCACTTTGCCATCCTTCTTATCCACCAAATATTGAGGTATTTCTGCTTATAGTGACCATTTCCTTTGCGATTATAAGCTTTTCGGTTTCAGGCTTTGGTCCAGCTTTGGGCTTCTTGGCGGGAGTGACAACTTGCTTGTCATTCTACTTGAAGTTCCTTTCTTTCCTTTGCCCTTTTCTTGAAACTAGTGGTCTTGTCAATCATCAACACTTGATGCTCTTTCTTGATTTCTACCTTCGTCGATTTCAACATCACGAAGAGCTCGGGAATCGTTTCGTCATCCCTTGCATACTATAGTTCATCACGAAGTTCTAGTAACTTGGTGATGGTGACTAGAAGAACTCATCAATCACTATCTTATACGGAAGATTAACTCCCACTTGATTCAGCGATTGTAGTACCCGGACAATCGAGCACATGCTCACTAGTTGAGCAATTCTCCTCCATCTTTTAGCTATAGAACTTGTTGGAGATTTCCTATCTCTCAACTCGGGTATTTGCTTGAAATATTAACTTCAATTCCTGGAACATCTCATATGGTCCATGGCGTTCAAAACGTCTTTGAAGTCCCGATTCTAAGCCATTAAGCATGGCGCACTAAACTATCAAGTAGTCATCATATTGAGCTAATAGCGTTCATAACGTGCGCATCTGCTCCTGCAGCAGGCACGACACCTAGCGGTGCATTAAGGACATAATTCTTACGTGCAGCAATGAGGATCAACCTCGGATCACGGATCCAATCCGCATCATTGCTACTAACATCTTTCAACACAATTTTCTCTAGGAACATATCAAAATAAACATATAGAAAGCAACAACGCGAGCTATTGATCTACAACATAATTTGCAAAATACTACGGGACTAAGTTCATGATAAATTTAAGTTCAATTAATCATATTACTTAAGAACTTCCACTTAGACAGACATCTCATGCAATCAATATAAGTGATATGATATGGCCATCATCATCTTGTGCTTGTGATCTCCATCTCCGAAGCACCGTCGTGATCACCATCGTCACCGTAGCGACACCTTGATCTCCATCGTAGCATCGTTGTCGTCTAGCCACCTATTTCTTCTCGACTATCGCTACAGCTTAGTGATAAAGTAAAAGCAATTCTGGTAGCTTGCATTTCATACCATAAGCGACAACCATATGGCTCCTGCCGATTCGCGATAACTTCGGTTACAAAACATGATCATCTCATACAATAAAATATAGCATCACGTCTTGACCATATCACATCACAACATGCCCTGCAAAAACAAGTTAGGCGTCCTCTACTTTGTTGTTGCAAGTTTTACGTGGCTACTATGGGCTGAGCAAGAACCGTTCTTACCTCGCATCAAAACCACAGCGGTAGTTCGTCAAGTTAGTGTTGTTTTTACCTTCGCAGGACGAGGCGTATGCACTCAGTTCAACTAAAGTTGGAGAAACTGACACCGCTAGCCACCTCTGTGCAAAGCACGTCGGAGAACGGTCTCGGCGTAAGCGTCTGCGTAATGTCGGTCCGGGCCGCTTCATCCAACAATACCGCAGAACAAAGTATGACATCTTTGGTAAGCGAGTATGACTGTATCGCCCACAACTCACTTGTGTTCTACTCGTGCATATAACATCTCGCATAAAACCTGGCTCGGATGCCCTTTGTTGGGGAGCGTAGTAATTTGAAAAATTTCCTCGCTACGCAAGATCATGGTGATGTATAGCAGCGAGAGGGAGTATCTTCATACCCTTGAAGATCGCTAAGCGGAAGTGTTTATCAACGCGGTTGATGTAGTCGTGCGTCTTCACGATCCGACCGATCAAGTACCGAACATACGGCACCTCCTAGTTACGCACGTTCAGCTAGATGGCGTCCTCGCCTTCTCGATCCAGCAAGATGGTAGTAGTAGATGACTTCGGCAGCCTGACGGCGTGGTGGCGGTGTTGGTGAAGAACAATTTCCGCAGGGCCGCCTAAGCACTACGGAAACTATGACGGAGGATAAACTAGAAGGACAAGGTTGCGGCACACGGCTTGGTGTTTCTTGATCTGTCTTGGGTGCTAGCCTAGCCCTCTATTTATATGTTGAGCTACAGGGGTGAAACTTGGGTAAAAGCCTCCTCAAAGTCGGTTTCACCGAAAGTCAAAGTCCTTCTCGGACTCGGGGCTAAACGCCAGGGTTCCCGGCGTCTACCCCTAAACGCCGAGGGTTCGTGGCATCTAGCCTCTGGTCTCATAAAACTTCCTTTTGCACTTTCCAAAAGCCTCGTGGGCTTTCCCTTTAGCCAGATAAAGTGTTCGTGCCCAAACATTTGAAACATCCGGAACCCCTTCCGGTGAATTCGAGGAACCCTTCGGAGATCAAACACTACTATCCACATATCAATCTTTACTTCGGACCATTCCGGAGTTCCTCGTCATATCTGTGATTTCATCAAAACTCCGAACAACATTCGGTCACCAACATACATAACTCATAGTACTATATAGTCAGCGAATGTTAGCGTGTGGACCCTATGGGTTCGAGAACTATGTGAACATGACCGAGACACCTCTCTTGTCAATAACCAATAGCGGGACACGGATGCCCATATTGGCTCCTACATATTCTCGAAGATCTTTATCCGTCGGACCGCATAACGACATCGTTGTTCCTTTGTCATCGGTATGTTACTTGCCGAGATTTGATCATCGGTATCTCAATACCTAGTTCAATCTCGTTAAAGCAAGTCTCTTTACTCGTTCGTAATACATCATCCATAACTAACTCATTAGTTACAATGCTTGCAAGGCTTATAGTGGCGTGCATTCTTGAGTGGGCCAGAGATACCTCTCAGAGCAATCGGATGACAAATCCTAGTCTCGAAATCGCCAACCCAACAAGTACCTTCGGAGACACCTGTAGAGCACCTTTATAATCACCTAGTTACGTTGTGACGTTTGGTAGCACACAAAGTGTTCCTCCGATGGGAGTTGCATAATCTCATAGTCATAGGAACATGTATAAGTCATGAAGAAAGCAATAAAACATACTAAACTATCAAGTGCTAAGCTAATGGAGCAGGTCAAGTCAATCACATCATTCTCCTAATGATGTGATCCGATTAATCAAATGACAACTCATGTCTATGGCTAGGAAACACAACCATCTTTGATCAACAAGCTAGTCAAGTAGAGGCATACTAGTGACACTCTGTTTGTCTATGTATTCACACATGTATCAAGTTTCTGGTTAATACAATTCTAGCATGAATAATAAACATTTATCATGAAATAAGGAAATAAATAATAACTTTATTATTGCCTCTAGGGCATATTTCCTTCACTATGCACATGAGGTGTTTGATGAAATGCCCGAGCCACACTAGTTAAGCTTTCTCCTCTCGAAGCACGACCTCCGAACTCTATTTTTCCCGAGATTTGTTTAGGTTCATATTAGCGGCCCGTCATGCCCCGTCCCCGTCTTCACTGTCGTCGATCGCCCGCGCAAATCTCGTCGCCGGCACCACCGTGGTGAGCCTCTTGTTCTTATCTTCTTTCTGAAACAAAAAAAATTCTTGCTTTAGATAGATACTTGTCTAGTTTTCTTACTATTTTATTGCTTGTTATTATATAGTGCGATGGTTTTGGTATCCGCCCCTGTCGGCCCTCGTCCTGTCTATGATTCGGATGTGGTAAATATTATCTTTATAACTATTGGTTCATTTATTGTTTATGAAAATTATGCCGATAGCGTGACCTAGATTTTATTTATCTAGGAGGTATGTGAACGGAAATTCAACCGACCCTATTGTCAAGAGGTTAACTTTAGTTGAAGAAGAAAACAATTTCTTGAAGGAAAAAAATTGAGGAGGAGAAGATGATATTGGAGTTGCATGTTGCGGATGTAAATCGATGATCACAAGATCAAGATGGATGCAATGCGCTTGAAGATTAGAAAGATTAGAAAATATGCCATTCATACCGAGGCTTGGTATCATTATGTCGTTGGATCAATTGTTACCTTGGTTGCGATTATGATCGCATTTGTTTCGCATTGAAATGTTTTACATAGTTTCAATGTATGGTTTAATTAATTAGATGCTCGGAGAGCTATATGTTGTTAGATGAGAACTATGTATGTACTTTGGTTTTAATGTGATGATGAACTTCTATTAATTTGGTCATAATTATCTATTCATGATGTTTCGTAATGGTTTTGACACATAATTATATATAATGCCTGCGAGATGAACCGGCAATGGATGTATGGTGGCAGACACACCTCAAAGTACATTAAGGCGTGCATGATTTTCTCGAAGTGGCTGAGGCAAACAAGCAGAATGGTTTTATGTGTTGTCCATGCCTAAATGTAGAATCTGAGTCTTACTCGACGGAAAATCCTTCACACCCACCTGCTTTACAATGGTTTCATGCCACACTATAATGTTTGGGACGAGGCGCGGAGAAATAGGGGTTATGATGGAAGGCGGCGAAGAAGAAGAGGGCGATGACAACTATGTGCCCCCGAATACGGTGATGCTGCAGCGAGGAAGCTGCTGAAGATCAAGAGGAACCATATGATGTGCCCAATGATGTTGCAGCAGGGGAAGCTGCTGAAGATCAAGAGGAACCAGACGATGTGCCGATGATGATGATCTCCGCGGGTCATTGTCGATGCAAGGAAGCAATCACGAAGTCAAAGGAGAAGCTGAAGTTCGATCGCATGTTAGAGGATCACAAAAAGGGTTGTACCCCAATTGCAAAGATGGCAACACAAAGCTCGGTACCGTCTTTGGAATTGCTGCGATGGAAGGCGAGAATGTTGTGCTGACAAAGGATTTGAGAATCTGAAAATATTGAAGAAGAAGCTTCCAAGGATAACGAATTGCCCGACGGTACATACGCAGCAAAGAAGGTCGTATGCCCTCTAGGATTGGAGGTGCAGAAGATACATGCATGCCCTAATGGCTGCATCCTCTACATGGTGCGTACAAGGATCTAAATACATGCCGGTATGCGGTGCATTACGGTATAAGATCGAGACAAGATGACCTGGTGATCTTGACGAGCCCCCGGAAGAGGTTCTGCGAAGGTGATGTGGTATGCTCCTATAATACCACGGTTGAAGCGTCTGTTGAAGCGAGAGCATTCCAAGTTGATCACGATGGCACGGTGAGGACCGTAAGAAAGGCGGGAAGTTGAGAGCACCCGGCGGTCATGATGGAGAAAAATCAAGAGAAATCTTGGGATGAGTTTGCAAGTGACCCAAGGGCGTATGGTTTGCTTTAAGCGCGGATGGCATTAATCCTTCGGGGAAGCGAGCAGCAATCACAGCACTGGCCCGTGACTCTATGTATGTATAACCTTCCTCCTTGGATGTGCATGAAGCGGAAGTTCATTATGATGCCAGTTCTCATCCAAGGCCCTAAGCAACCCGACAGCGACATTTATGTGTACCTAAGGCCATTAGTTGAAGAACTTTTACAGCTGTGGAATGGAAGCGGTGTGCGTCGTGGGATGAGCACAAACAGGAGGAATTGACCTAAAGGCATTGCTGTTCGTGACCATCAGCGATTGGCCGCTCTCGGTAACCTTTCACGACGGACAAACAAGGGATACCACGCATGCACGCACTATTTAGATCACTGCGAAAGTATATACGGACAAATGCGGGAAGAATGTGTACACAGGCCATCGTCGATTTCTTCCAACCAACCATCAATGTCGAAAGAAAGGCAAGCATTTCAAAGCGAGGCAGATCACGGAAGAAGCCGCCATGCGTACCGGTGATCACGTACTTGCTATGGTCAATGATTTACGTAATCTTTGGAAAGGGTCGGCGGACTAGTTGTTCGAATGGCGTTGAGGACACGCACCCATGTGGAAGAAGAAAAGTATATTTTGGGACTTGCACTCTTGGAAAGACCTAGAGGTCCGCTCTTCAATCGGCGTGATGCGCGTGGCGAAGAACCTGCGTGAACCTGCTAGGCTTCTTGGGCGTGTATGGGAAGACAAAAGATACACCTAAGGCAGGGAGGACCTGCAGCGTTTGCACGAAAAAGGCGGCATGCCTCCGAAGCGATATGAAGGTCCTGCCAGCTCGCGCTTACGAAAGAAGAAAAATCTTCTTTGAATGCCCTTTCGATATGAAGGTCGGCGGCTTCAAATCGAATATAAAGGGAATAATAAATATGCGGAGAAAAGTTCCGAACCTAAAGTCTCATGGCTGCCGCGTGATTATGGCGCAAGCTGCTTCGGTTGCATTGAGGGCTTCTACGGAAAAGCGTCCGATTAGCCATTGTGAAGCTATGTGCATTCCTCAATGCAATATCTCGAAGGTGATCGATCCAGAAATCGTACCAAGGCTAAGGAGTGATGTGGCGCAATGTCTTGTCGAGTTTTGAGCTGGTGTTCCCACCATCCTTCTTCAATATCATGGCCTTGCGTCCTAGTTCATCTAGTCGGCAGAGATTGTCATTACGGGGCCCGTGTTCTACACAATATGTTCCCCTTTGAGAGGTTCATGGGAGTCCTAAATAAATATGTCCGTAACCGCGCTAGGCCAGAAGGAAGCATCTCCATGGGCCATCAAATAGAGGATGTCATTGGGTTTTGTGTTGACTTCATTCCTGGCCTTAAGAAGATAGGTCCCCTAAATCGCGGTATGAGGGGTATTTGGAAAAACGCGCTTGGAGGGACTCAATAATATGCGAGACGGATATTCTTGGTCTCAAGCACACTACACAGTTCTCAGAACTCTACCTTGGTGACCCCATATGTCGATGAACACAAGAACGATCTGCGCTCCAAACACCGGAGCGGTCTGACGGCTGGATTACATGTGAACACATCAAGACTTTCAGCAGTTGGTTGGAAACCGTCTCGGAGGTGTCAACACTGTTTACGATGATCTGTACTTGTTGTCGAGGACCATCTTTGGTGTATTGACTTACAAAGGATCTGAGATAAATGGGAATACATTTTACATGATTGAACAAGATCAAGAGCACCAACCAAAACAGCGGTGTCGGTTTGATGCAGCAACCGAGAGGAGAAAGGACACATATTATGGTTACATAGTGGACATATGGGAACTTGACTACGGACACGATTTTAAGGTCCTTTTGTTTAAGTGCAAATGGGTCAATCATCGGGAGGCGGGAATGCAGGTAGACCCATGATCGTCTCAACGTATCTATAATTTTGATTGCTCCATGCTACTTTATCTATTGTTTTGGACTATAATGGGCTTTATTTTCCACTTTTATATTACTTTTGGGACTAACCTATTAACAGGAGGCCCAGCCCGAATTGCTGTTTTTGCCTATTTGGTGTTTGAAGAAAGCGGAATATCAAGCAGAGTCAAATGGAATGAAACCTTGAGCGTGATTTTCTCACGAGCGTGATCCGGAGACTTGGACCCTACTCCAAAGTGCGAGAGGCAGTCACGAGGTGAGGCGCGCCCGAGGAGGCGCGCCCCTTCTCGTGGACCCTGACGCTCCACCGGCGTACTCCTTCCTCCTACATATACCTCATTACCCCCAACAGATCGGGGCGGGCCAAAACCTAATTCCACCGTCGCAACTTCCTTTATCCACGAGATCCCATCTTGGGGCCTATTGCAGGCTTCGCGGAGGGCATCCACCACGGAGGGCTTCTACATCAACACCATAGCCCCTCGATGAAGTGTGAGTAGTTTACTTCAGACCTTGGTCCATAGCTAGTAGCTAGATGGCTTCTTCTCTCTTTTGGATCTCAATACAATGTTCTCCCCTCTCTCGTGGAGATCTATTCGATGTAATCTTCTTTTTGCGGTGTGTTTGTTGAGACCGATGAATTGTGGGTTTATGAT
>JAHIAM010002567.1:0-33367 GCA_021605205.1 Aegilops longissima
AAGTCAACATCTGGTACTTGTCATTTCCTCGGACGATCTTTGGTGCATTGGTCCTCGAAGAAACAAAGCTGTATCACCGTCCCATGCGGAAGCTGAATACATTGCTGCTGGCTCGTGTTGTGCTCAATTACTATGGATGAAGCAAACCCTCAAGGACTACGGCATCAACGTGAAGAATGTGCCTCTCTCTTGTGACAATGAGAGTGCCATCAAGATTGCTCACAACCCAGTTCAGCACTCGAAGACAAAGCACATTCAAATTCGTCATCATTTTCTTCGTGATCATGTGTTGAAGGCGACATCTCCATCGAGCATGTGAAGCTGAAGAACAGCTAGCTGATATCTTCACTAAGCCCTTGGATGAGAAGAGATTTAGCAAGTTGCGGTGTGAGCTAAATATCTTAGAATCTTGAATGTTCTTTGAAAAGGCACACATCCTAACACTTATGCAAAATTGATGACTTAGATGTGCAACACATGAAGAAAGCGTTTTCTTCAATCAATGAAGAATAACACTCTAAGTGTGAAGAAATTAATGAAGAATTTGATTCTCGTAACCCTCGACAATTATGCAGCGGTGTCTGAAATCATCATTCTTATCTGGTGGGACACGCCACCACCAAAGTTGAAAATCTTCAATTTGAGTTTTTCCTCGCTTTTGAAATTCTTGAGTTTTCAAATTCTTCAACTTTGCAAAATCTTCCTTTGTATCCGTCGTCTTTCTTCATTGGTATATATATATATATATATATATATATATATATATATATATATATATATATATATATATATATATATATATATATATATATGGGTTTATGTCCTCTCTGACATTCACTTATGGCTATTTCTTCAAGTCGTTTTTTCGCTAAGTGAATGTGATCGGACCCTTCCCCTCTATGCTATACTCAACCCAATCCATTCACAAATTCTTCATGTGCGTTCTACTTTGAAACTCGTTCAAATTCTTCTTTGTGTCCTTGATAGTGAAGAAATTGCAACGGAACTTTTAAAACAAATCTTATTCAAACCTTCGCTTTTACCGCTTAAACCGTTCCGCATCCCATGATGCATTATTATATTCACCCACGATCGCACACGATCTCCACTACACAAGATGCGTGTGTGACACATGTCGAGAAGGGAAGCGGTCAGGCACGTTAGTCCTAAATCTTGGACGATCCATTTTTCACCGTGTCTATAAATACCCTCTCTCCCTTCCTCACTCTTTTACTTCGCTCGACCTCTCTCTCCCGCTCGAGCTCCTCGAAACCCTAGCGCGCCGCTTACTCCATAAATCGCTGGTGAGGAAAAGCTTCACTACCTTGACCTCGTCGCCGACGTACTTGCGCCGACAAGTGGAAAATCTTCACTCCCCGTCGCCGTAGCTGATTTCCTCTGCCAAGTTAGGGCGGGGAAGATCGAGCAGACGAACTTCCCAACTGTTCATCTCGGTTAAATCGTGTTCTTCACTTGAAGTAAATTAAAAGTTACTTTTATTACTCGCTTTGATTCTCAAATCTTCTTCAAATTCTTCAAAGGTGTTTATTCTTCAAATTCCTCACATATAAACACCTCAAATCTCTTGACTCGTTTCTCTAAGCAATGATTTTCTTCAAGATTCCTCAATTGTGTGGATCCTCGATCTATACAACTCTGGAACCTAAGACAAAGAACGCTTAGTGAAATTCTTCAAAACTCATCTGGTCAAAATCCTCAAACTTGTTCTTTTGAAAAACCCTCACGAGCATATGACCTCTTCAAATTCCTCGCACCTATACTCATTCACACGGTACAAATGTCATTCTTTGAATCCCTAGGTTCTCATCAACTTAACTCATTTGCAGCGTTCCTCGAAGAAAAACTGCACACTTCTTGAGAGAACTCAATTGTTCAATTTCCTCACCGAAGAAAATGGCGGATGGTAAGAAGTCGCAGAAGGAGGAAAGAAACCCGAGGTTATGACAGCGTTGAAATCCACGAGGAAATATATCTGACTATTGCACTCCGGATGAAGAAAGCAAAAATCAACGCAAGGTGCGTATTCAGAAGATTCAACGGAGATGGGCACGGGAATGGAAGGAATTCATATATGTAACTCCTACACATCACCGGAGACGCTGAAGATGTACATTCATGGGTCTTGGATTGGATGACCGAAAACACCCACTACAAGGCACCAGCAAGTGAATTGCTTCGTGCCCTCCCACTCGATCCTCCGATTGATGGTGCGTCGCATCTATGAAGAAAAGGAACTTTCAAATCACTATATGCAAGTCTTGATGAAGCCTTTGAAGCCCAGGCAAGCCCCAAGGACCAAATTCCTCGTCAAGGAATTATTATATGTGCCTCGAACAGTCTATCGGATTCTCAGCGAAGACTATGAGTCCTATCAAAGGTCACGACTTCGAACGATGAAGAAGTCGTTGGCATCATGAAGAATATGCTTTTCAACATCATCCATGGCGTTCCGTCAATTTCCATGATTTCTTCATGAGGACTCGCTAACATTGCCATGTCACCTTTTGAGTGAAGCCTTATGCACCTTGGATTATGAGATTCATCGGTCAAGATCTTCACTGAATTACAAGGTCGATACTTTGAACCCTTTGCAGCTACTCGCTTCGATCGAAGTCCTCAAGCGGACAATTACCTCGGTGATGAAAAGGGCAAGGCTCTACTGCTGTGATAGATGAAGGCACTCGTCCATTGGATGGACGGTTTAGCAAAGCGACATCCTACTCCACCAATGATGACTCGCCACACATGACTCAGCCGCAAATACCTCGGTCAAGCAAAGTCCTCAAGCTCTGCACCTGTGGTGATGATGATCGTGAATTACTCCTCGGTCTTCATCGGAAGGTTGATCGCAATCATAAGTGGGTCAAGCGTCGGTTTGGTACTCTTCTTTACAACATGACCTCCACACAATGAAGTGAAGAAAACCACTACTACCTTCATGAAACCTTCAAGCGCTTGGGCTGTTCTTTCACATATCTACAATGAAGAAGAAGCGCAATCAATGGGACTCAAGGAAGAATTTGACTGGTCTGCACCTCCTCCGAGAAATTCAAGAAAGTCAAAGTTCCTTCCTTAGTGGCCAGCTCCTATTCTTCATCTCGCGACACCGATGAAAATGAAGATTTGGAAGACACTGCTTGCTGGTCCTACTTCGACAACCGACCCCAACAATGCTGGCGCTCCGTCTTCAACTTGAAATTCTTCAAGAGCGTTAGTCCTCAGTTTCGATCCTTTTGGTCATTTGATGACAAAGGGGGAGAAATTTGAGTTAGCCTTCAGCGGGTCTAGCTTTTGTCTATATACAGTTTTTTATTAAGTTACAACTCTCGTTCTTCTGAAACCTTTTATTGGATCGAGTTGTAATCTTAAACCCGATGGTGCTTTGATACTTTTGATGCATTATGCTTTTGCTCTATGCTCTAATTACAGTAGTTTTGATATTAGTTATGCTCTGATTCTCGTGAGCTCTTTGAAAATCTTCAAAGCAAATCGATTTGGGCTCTGATACTCTTGATGAGTTACATTGCATAACATCAAGCACCATATTTCATCATGCATTTCAAATTCTTCATATTATATGTTAAATGTGTGTATGAATTACAAGATATAGGGGGAGATCTCCATGATTCAATTCTTCAAATGTGCATTGCCTCAAAAGCAAATTCCTCACTATGCACATCTTCAGGGGGAGTTCTTCTATATCTTGCAATCAAATTCCTCATTATCAGTATTTACACTTCATATGTTTATCGCCGTTGAAAACCTAACCTATATTGTCATCAATCACCAAAAAGGGCGAGATTGTAAGTGCATCTAGTGCCCCTTAGTGATTTTGGTGTATTGAAGACTTATAGGTTAAGTAACTAATGCGTTTGTGAGTGTACACAGGTCTATAAGTCTATGAGGAGTTTGATATTTACAGTGAAAGTCGACCCCTAAAAATGAAGTTATTCAACTGAAGAATTTGATATTCTGAAGACTTTCTGAAGACTATGAAAGTGAAGAAATTGGTGTGACCTTGAAGACTTGGTATTCATTTGAGGAACATGAAGCGTGAAGACTTTTATTTTCGTAGTTTCATTTTCTCTTCTTGAGTCATAGGAAACACCGTACTGTTAAAGGGGGTCGAGGAAATACTAAGGAAAAATTTCCATGTGATGCTCAACTCAAAATCCTACACCTACCAATCCCTTGAGTGAAGCTTTTGGAAATCTCATACAGTTCAGTCAATTTCTTGATGTGAGAGGCGAAGCTCTTCCGGTGTTGAGAATTTGTTCGACCGAGGAGTTAGGAATTCGCCGTCATGAATTGCCTACGATGAGGAACATGATAGCCCCGAGGAATTTGATGTTCAAAATTCCGACCGTTCTTTGAAGCTTCTGGCGCTTGGCTGTCCCAAATATCTTATCCACCTAACGGTCATATCATTGAAGGGCATTTATGTCTTATCATGTCGGGCTGCTCCCTAGGCTATAAATATCCGCCCCCTACAACCACTAGTTGGTTGGCTGCTCCGAGAGAACTTGACACTTGTCATTTGAGAGCAACCCATCCTCCGAGGAATTTGAGCGAAAATCATCAAGTGAGGAAAATCCCAAAACCAAACCCTACAAACCCAAAGTGATTGAGCATCATGAAGAAATTGATCTGCGTGGATCCGGCGCTTTTACCTTTGAAGACTGTGCTTCTTCCAGACGGTTAGGCGTCACGGTCTAGAACATCCAAGAGGAATTGTGGATCGCCGAGTGACCAAGTATGTGAAGGTTTGGAAGTCGCTGAAGACTTACCACGAGTGATTGGGACGAGGTCTGTGTGACCTTAGTTCAAGGAGAATACGGTGAGGACTTGGTGTCTGAGCTGCGTGCTTTCGATGGTAGTTGTCCGGACTGCGTGTCCTCGAGTTTAAATACTCGGCCGCTCCAACCAGACGTACAACTGAGACAGCAGTTGGAACTGGTCTACCAAATCATAGTCTTCACCAACCTAACTGGTTCTATTTCCTCAACCCTTTCATTTCCTCATTACTATGTTGAGTGTTTGCTCATATCTGTGTTTGAAGACTTTGACTGAAGACTTTCTCAATTTCCTCAGTTCAATTTCTTCAGTCTGTTTGTCTTCATCTTGTGTTATCCTGTGATTACACTTTCGTACTCTGTGATTGTCTTCATTTCATCATGATGACTATGCCTGTAATCTGCTATGCTTACTTACGAGTACTTATTCCGCTGCATGTATTTCTTCGCTAAGGAATTTCCTCACCAGCAAATTCCTCAGTGAAGAATTTGTAAATTCTCTAAAAATCGCCTATTCACCCCCCCTCTAGTCGATATAACGCACTTTCAGGCTGCTTACATGTATCCTTGAAATTCTGGATAAACCGGGCTCTGGCTGGGCCCATGGCGATAGAATTGCACAGTAAGCTCTTTAACCAAATACGGGTTGTCCCTTCAAGCATCATGGTGGAATACTTTGCACACGCTGCTTCATCTACGTCAAGCATCTCCATGGCCATCTCATAGCTCTCTATCTATGCTTCTGGAGACAAGTCGGTTGTGTAATTCGGCACCTTGCGCAGGCCCTTGAAATCCTTGGCGGGGACAAGACAAGGCACTCCCAAAGAACTAGAAGTGACTCCTGGCTCGATTGAGGTGGTTGGACGAACCGGCGTAAGCTGACGAGCCTCTGCTGTGTTGCTAACTTTCGGCGTCCACTGCCTGTGAGCCAGTCCACCACTTCCTGAGCATCACCTGCCGGGTTATTGCCACGGGGCGCTTCACGGTTCCGTGCATTACTAGATACGGCCGGTTCATCCATCCGCCTGCTGTAACTCTGGCTCGGACGGGGGGTGGAATGAATTCGGTCACGACTATATGAATATGCTTCCTGCTGAACCAAGGCTGTTCGAAGAAGTTCCTTAACCCCGCGCGTCTCCACTGCTTGCGGAGAATCACCTTCAATCGGGATGGCCTCTAGCCGTGAAGCGGCGGCGATAAGATTGTCCATTGGATTGGAATAATGACATGGAGCTGTCTGGACAGGCTGGGGTATGATGTTATTCTGTCGAGGCGGCTCCATCAGGCGAGGCTAAATCGGTGCGCCTGGCCCAGGTGCCTCTGCCCGGTTTAGCCACGGCGGGTTACTAGTCCCTGCTCCTGGGGTATTGAAGAGGTTTCTGGCATTGAAAAATGTCGGCAAGCGAGACCGATGCTTCCTTTTCATGACTTCATGCGACGCGTTCTGGTCCAGCATAAGCCTATAGGCCTGCGCATCCAAAGCGGCCCGTTCTGCAGCCATCCTGTTGTTCTCGGCTGCCAGGTCGGCCTTGGCTGAGTGATCTGTTCCCTCACCTTTGCAATTTCCGCATTGTGGGCGTCCTGATCCGCCGGGTGAGCCTCCGCCATAAGCACAGCCAACGCATCAAACAGATTAGATAAAACTTGAGCCGGCGGTCGCACAGGGCCTCCTGCCCGGCCGCTGTCGCCGCTTCTTGACCTTGAGAACATTGCTGCCGCGGTCGAAGAGTGGACCGCCGCCTGTGCACCGGCCATGAATATCCCAACCGGTTGGGCGGATCGAAGGGGTCGAATCTGTCACCATCGGAACAGCCCCAATCCGCCGTCTTGTAACTAATACAATGATTCGGTTTCTCCGGTCGAGGACTCGTCGCCGGAATAAATGACGGTCTCGCTACCAGATTCCGATCCACCATCATATTCTCCTCCGTGGATGACTCCCACGAAGGCACGCTTCATGGCCGGTTTACCCTGGGCAGATCTCGCACGCTGAGCCATTTCGACGAGGTCGGTGCAGATGTCCGGCTCAGGGCCCGGCTCACCGATCTTGCCAATGAAGACGTGTATGCCGCCAAAGGGGACCCGGTACCCGTACTCAATCGAGCCGGCCTCGGGGCCCCAGCCTGAATCGTCGATGTAGAGCTTGCTGCGATGACTTTTGGTCGTCCGGCCCACAGCGTAACCCTTGAGTCCTTCGAAGTTGCCCTCCAAGAACTTGAAACCATCGTGCGATAGCCCCACGATGGGCACCAACTGTCGTGGTTTTGTCACGGCAGATGTCCTCATGAAAGGATTTAGTCGTGGAGCCATTGCTACGGGTTAGCTTGAAGGGGTTAAAGCGGACACAAGGACGCAAGAGAGTTTATACTAGTTCGGCCCCTTTGATGAAGGTAAAAGCCTACGTCTAGTTGTGATGGAATTTATGGGGGTTTCGATGACTAGGGAGCAAAACAAGCTTCGCCTAAGTCTCGAGTTGTTGTTTGTTGTCCTGAATCGCCGTCGGGTCGTCCCCTTATATACATGGGTGACGCCCGTCGGTTTGCAGAGTCCCGAGACCGGCTCATAGACGTGTCCAGTTCGGTCTCTAGTATTTATAACTTACAACACAAGTTACATACTAATGCCGGTTCATGGCTACAAGCCTTAAACCGGTTCTGGGCCTTGGGCCCTTATAGAATATCCTCACGGGCTTCAAGCATACTTGACTACTGACGAAGTTAACCCAGCCTCTCCTGGCCGGTTTACGCCCAGTAGTAATATCCCCAACAGGTTCGGTTCGAGGCAATTATCTGACGGGTTGCGGAGGCGATATGCCCCCCCCTATGAGTACCTCGTCTATGATGAAGGGTCCCTCCCATTTGGGTGAAAGCTTATCTTTCTGCTTCTCCGGAAGCCGGAGGACGAGTTCTCCCACATTGTATGCCTTTGCCCGGACTTCCTGATTCTGGTAGCGTCATGCTTGCTGTTGATAAAATGCAGAGCGTGCCCGTGCGATGTCGCGCTCTCCTTCCAGAGCGTCCATGTCTTCCTGCCGATCCAGCTCGGCCTCCTTCTCTTCGTACATGCGTACTCTGGGTGCATCATGGATTAAATCACATGGGAGGACTGCTTCGGCACCTTACACCATAAAGAAGGAGGTGTATCCTGTTGCTGGATTAGGGGTGGTCCGTGGCCACCATAGCACGGAGTCCAACTCCTCTACCCAGTGGCGATTTGATTCGTTAAGTGAGCGGTTTAAACAAGGTTCTATGCCACTCATAATTAATCTGTTTGCTCGCTCTACCTGCCTGTTGGTTTGCGGGTGGTATACCGAAGCGTAGTCGAGCTTTATGCCCATCTTAGCACACCAATCTTTGACCTCTTGGGCGGTAAACTTAGACCCATTATCGGTGATTATCCTATGGGGAACACCATAATGGTGCACAACACTAAATATGAAGTCAAAAGTTGGCCTGGATTCCGTAGAGGTTGTCGGCTTTGCTTCAATCCACTTAGTGAATCTATCCAGCGTAACTAGTAGGTATTTCTTTTTCTTGGTCCCCCCCTTTAAGTGGTCCGACCATGTCAAGCCCCGAGACGACGAATGGCCAGGTTATGGGTATAGTCCAAAGAGTTGTGGGAGGCATGTGGCTTTGATTTGCAAATAGCTGGCACCTAACGCAATGTTTGACTAGGTTACGTGTGTCCATACGGGCTGTGGGCCAGAAGAACCCTGCTCGGAAGGCTTTGCTGACCAGGGCTCGAGCTGCTGCGTGGTGGCCGCCCATGCCGGCATGTATCTCGGCGAGAAGCTGCTTCCCCTCCTCTTTGGAGATGCACCTCTGAAGGACCCCCCATAGTGCTCCTTTTATAGAAATCGCCCTCGTGGACCTTGTATGCTTTAGAGCGCCGGATTATGCGTCTCGCCTCTATCTAATCATCAGGGAATTCCTATCGCGGGAGGTACACAAGCAGTGGTTTGGTCCAAGGAGCGATTATGGCCATGATCTCATGGGTCGAAGGTGTTTCTTCAAGCGCGGAGCCTCCGATGGTATGATCATCTGGTTCGATTTCTGGGGGGCGATCTGGGTGGGCTCATTGATTGAGGCGCCGCTGTCCCCACCCTGCCATGCTACGGATGGCTTGAATAGCCTTTCTAGAAATGTATTTTTAGGTATTGGGTCTCGCTTGGCGCCCATGCGGGCAAGAACATCCGCGGCCTGGTTACTGTCTCTACAGACATGATGGAATTCTAGACCCTCGAATCAGGCTGACATCCTAAGGACGGCATTTCTGTATCACTACATAAAAAATACACTTCCGTGATGATACATGTTTGTCACCGTAGGTCGCGTTTTTTGTCATGCATGTACATCCATGACAAATTTATGACAGAATCAAGATAGTCATACATGTGTTGTCGTAGAAGTGTTCCATGACATTACCAAAATTATCATCACGGAAGTGTCCACTTCCATGACGATAAATCGTGCGTCACAGAAGTGCTTTCGTCAAGAGTGACCGACACGTGGCATCCACCGTAACGGAACGCCGTTAAGCTATCGGGTCGGGTTTTGGATCCGATAACCCGTTAACAGCCCCGACCAATGGGAAATTTCCACGTGTAAAATTCTTATTGGCGAGCGAAACACGTGTCGACTTGTCAATGGGTCGATAGGCGCCTATGATACGTCGACCGTGGCACGCCCAACAGAGGCCCATTCTGTGAAAAGGCGGCCCATTTGACTTGGTTAAAGGTGGCGGGCGGCCCATGGAAAGCTTGTTAGCGGCATGTTAGCATATAGCCCATTTACACCCGCTAACCCAAGGCCCGTTCGCGTATCGAATTAGGCCCGATGGCGTCATCTGGGCCATCCAATATGATTCAGCCCATTTCACTTCGGCCCATGTATAGCCCATGGCGTCTTTCGCCCATATGAGGCCCTATGTAACTCTTGGCCTATTAACGGCCCGTGGTGAAACGGCCCGTAATGAATAAATGTATCGATTTACACCCATTAACGGCATGTGGTGAAAGTGGCCTATAATGAACAGTATATCACTTTATACCCATTAACGGCCCGTTATTCCGTTGGGCCGTTTCCAGCCCATGTTATCTTTCGGCCATCTTAGAGCCCATTTATTCTTGAGCTCATTTCCAGCATTCGTTTACTTACGGCCCGTTCTTGTCATTTTACGCTTGTGGGCCAAATTCAGCCGATGGTTCTGATCGGCCCGTTTGTGGTCCGTTAATCGTTGAGCGTTTTCATAGCGTCATCAAATCGGCCTATTAACGATGGCCCGTTATGGTCGGCCCATGAGCAGACGATTCCAACTCTAGCCCGTTCTGACCATAATGCGGCTGTTATTGGCCCATGTTTCGCCAATCGATCATCGACCGTTAAAAGCACAAGTGCTTCCTAGGTGGTTTTGGTAACTAATGTCAACATATCTCTTGTTGGACTAACACTTTTATCTAGTATGTTTCAGATAAGTTCAACAATGGAGTGACATGGACTAAAGGATGTGGGAACTCCTTCAAGGTGCTAAGGACAAAGGATTGGCTCAAGCTTCAAGCTCAAGACTCTACATTTTACATTTTAAGTGATCCAAGATCACATTGAGTCTATAGGAAAAGCCAATACTATCAAGGAGGGATGAGGTGTTGCTTAATGAGCCTCTTGCTTCATGTACTTAGTGATATGCTCCAAAACCCTCAACTACTTTCCCACTTCCACATATGACCTAAACCTAAAGTCAAACTCGGCCCCACCGATTCTTTCTATCCGGCGCCACCAACTTCAGATGTCATAGCCACTGCCACAAACCCTAGGCAAATCGGTTTCACCGATAGGGATCTCGGTTTCACCGAGATGGGATTGTAATCTCTCTGTGTATGTCCATTACCAAAATCGGTCTCACCGAGTTTAAATGTCAGTACTCTTGAGATTACAATGCAAACTCTTTAGTTAACTTATTACCAAAATCGGTCCCACCGAGTTTGAGTAATCAGTCCCACCGAGTTTGCTCGACCAACTCTCTGGTTAGCTAATTACCAAAATCAGTCTCACGAGTTTGTATGTCGGTCTCACCGAGATTACGTTATGCCTAACCCTAACCATATCGGTCCTACCGAGTTGCATGTCAGTCCACGAAAACCCTAACGGTCACTAGGTTTACTAAATCGGTCGACCAAGTTTTATGATTCGGTCCCACCGAGTTTGGTAAATTGTGTGTAACGGTTAGATTTTGTGTGGAGGCTATATATACCCCTCCACCTCCTCTTCATTCGTGGAGAGAGCCATCAGAACAAGCCTACACTTCCAGTGTCCTATTTATGAGAGAGAACTACCTACTCATGTGTTGAGGCCAAGATATTCCATTGCAATCATATGAATCTTGATCTCTAGCCTTCCCAAGTTGCTTTCCCCTCAAATCTTCTTTCCACCAGATCCAAATCCTATGAGAGACAGTTTAGTGTTGGGGAGACTATCATTTGAAGCACAAGAGCAAGGAGTTCATCATCAACACACCATTTGTTACTTCTTGGAGAGTGGTGTCTCCTAGATTGGCTAGGTGTCACTTGGGAGCCTCCGACAAGATTGTGGAGTTGAACCAAGGAGTTTGTAAGGGCAAGGAGATCGCCTACTTCGTGAAGATCTACCGCTAGTGAGGCAAGTCCTTCGTGGGCGACGGCCATGGTGGGATAGACAAGGTTGCTTCTTCGTGGAACCTTCGTGGGTGGAGCCCTCCGTGGACTCGCGCAACCGTTACCCTTCATGGGTTGAAGTCTCCATCAACGTGGATGTACGATAGCACCACCTACCAGAACCACGACAAAAACATCCGTGTCTCCAATTGCGATTGAATTCTCCAAATACCCCCCTTTACATTCTGGCAAGTTGCATGCTTTATTTTCCGCTGCCTATATACTTTTTGCATGCTTGCTTGTTATGTATTGAGAATGTTAAACTTGTGCCTAAACTCCACTTAAACCTAAAAGAAGTTAAAAACTGCAACTTTGGTACTTAGTGTCTAATCCCCCCTGTAGACACCTCTTCTCAAGATCCTACAAGTGGTATCAGAGCATTGGTCTCCATTGCCTTGGTTTAATCACCATTGGAGGAAGATGGATGAGTCTACTTTGGGTAGTCTTAGACATAGAGTGCCTATTCTTGATGGAGAGTATTTTCATGAGTGGAAAAATGAGATGCTTGTAATTTTCAATCAATATCGTTTGAACAAGTGCATTGCTAGCCCTTGTGCACCTCATGTTGATCCTATGCATCCTGCCCTTGATGAATCTATTGACATGATTAGGAACCTTAGAACTGTTAATCTCATCACTACAGGCTTGCCTAGGAACTTAACTAGAATCTTGCCTACTCTTGAGTGTGCCTACACTATATGGAAATTTCTTGAGGCAGCTTTCCAAATTATTCCTTGAAAAATCTAGATGAAATTCTCTATAAGTATATTGCCTTGAGTAATATGAATACTAGTGATCCTATGTTTGGTGATCGTTTATTTGAACTTACCGACCTTATGCGTGCCAAAGGAGATGTTGGAATTATTGGTGATATTATTTCCGAAGCTATAAGAATTCATAAGCAAGATCATTGTCAAACTCACTCTAACGATTACCCTCTCTAGGACTTGATCCACCACATGACGATGTTGAACATGGATACTATGATGAGGATGATGATAGTGACTTCGATCTTGATGATGCAATGAGACATTTTGGTCTTATGGCAAATCTTCGGGGATATGTGTCAGGAGGAAAGGAATGGGTTCTTGATAGTGGATGTACCGATCACATGACCGGAGATAAAGACATGTTTCATGAGCTTGCTGAAAATGATAGTCCTCGAAAGTATGTTACTTTCGGTGACAACTCAAAGGGTAAGGTGGTTGGCCTCGGTAAGGTGGCCATCTCACATGATAGCTCCATTCAGAATGTCATGCTCGTTGAATCTCTTGGCTACAACTTACTTTCAGTATCTAGACTTGCTGATTTCGGTTTCAATGTCCTATTTACTGAAGTAGATTGCCAAGTGTTTCGTCGAGACAATCATAAAATGGTCTTTACCGGTATATGTAGAGGTGATCTTTACATTGTTGATTTCTCTAAAAAGGCACAACTTAAAACTTGCTTCATTGCTAAATCTTCAAAAGGTTGGTTATAGCATAGACGGCTAGGTCACGTTGGCATGAGAAATCTTGACAAGCTTATTAAAGGAAATCATATCCTTGGAGTTAACATGTCATATTTGATAAGGATAGGTGCAAAGTGCTTGTTAAAGTGTAAACAGGTTGGAGGAATGCATCCGTGAAGAACATCATGACCACAAGGAGGCCACTCGAGCTACTTCATATGGATCTCTTTGGTCCCAACGCTTACAAAAGTCTCGGTGGAAATTCTTTTGGTCTAGTTATAGTTGATGATTTTTCAAGATTTACGTGGGTGTTCTTTCTCGATGATAAATCGCAGGTCCAAAAGATCTTCAAAAACTTTGCTAGGAAGGCCCAAAATCAATTTGAAGTGAAGATGAAGAAGGTTCACAACGACAACGGAACGGAGTTCAAGAACGCAAATGTGGACACCTTTCTTGACGAAGAAGGGAATTCACATGAGTTCTCAGCTACGTACACACCTCAACAAAATGGAGTTGTTGAGAGGAAGAACCGGACGCTCATCGAAATGGCGAGAACGATGCTTGATGAGTACAAGACGCCGAAGCACTTTTGGGCAGAAGCGGTTGAGACAGCTTGTCATGCAACAAATCGCTTGTATCTTCACAAGCTACTCGGCAAGACGGCATACGAGCTCCTCACCGGTAACAAACCACAAGTTGGATACTTTCGAGTATTCGGCTCAAAGTGCTACATTCTTGATAAGCATCGTCGTTCAAAATTTGCTCCTAAGTCTCATGAAGGTTTCCTACTAGGTTATGGCTCAAACTCTCACACTTACCGTGACTACAACAATTTCACCCGAAAGGTTGAAGAGACGATAGATGTGAAGTTTGATGAATCTAACGGCTCGCAAGTAGAGCAATTGCCAATTGATGTAGGAGACAAAGACCCTTCCGAAGCAATCCAAGACTTGTCTATTGGCAAGGTCCGTCCAACGGAGGTGAAGGAGAGTACCTCGTATGTCAAAGTGGAAGCTTCTACTTCACGACAAGGTGAACCAAGAGTTGATATGGAAGCATCCACAAGTGGAACACACCAAGATGAAGAAAACGAGGAAGAACATCACGAACGTCAACAACCTCCTTCTCCACCACGACAAGAAAACGACAACGCCAACAATGAAGATGATCAAGAAGAAGAAGAACAAGATGAAGAAGATGTTCAACCGAGACCCAAGAAAAAGCTTTCACGAGTTCGAGCAAGAGTTGCTAAAGACCATCCCGTCGAGCAAATCTACAATGATATTCAAACCGGGAGAATCACTCGCTCTAAAACTCGTTTAGCTAACTTTTGTGAAAACTATTCTTTCATCTCTAGCATTGAACCTATGAAGGTCGAAGAAGCATTGGAAGATCCAGATTGGATAAATGCCATGCATGAAGAGCTACACAACTTTGAGAGGAACCAAGTTTGGACATTGGTTGAGAAGCCCAACAACGACCACAACATCATCGGTACCAAATGGGTGTTTCACAACAAGCAAGATGAAGATGGACAAGTAGTCTGCAACAAAGCACGCCTAAATCGCCCAAGGCTACACACAAGTCGAAGGTATGGACTATGGTGATACTTATGCTCCCGTTGCTAGACTTGAGTCCATTCGCATCTTACTTGCCTATGCTAATCACCATGATATCACCTTGTACCAAATAGACATTAAAAGTGCTTTTCTAAATGGGGAAATAGAGGAGGAAGTTTATGTTAAACAACCTCCCGACTTTGTTAATCCTAAGAAACCAAACCATGTTTACAAATTTCACAAAGCCCTTTATGGTCTTAAACAAGCTCCTAGAGCTTGGTATAAATCTTGACCAAGTTTCTTCTTGAAAAGGCTTTGAAATTGGGAAAATTGATTCCACACTTTTTACTAAAAGGGTTAATGGAGAATTATTTGTATGCCAAATCTATGTTGATGATATTATATTTGGATCAACTAACCCTCATTTTAGTGAAAAGTTTGGGAAGCTAATGTCGGAGAAGTTTGAGATGTCAATGATGAGTGAACTCAAATTCTTTCTTGGGTTGCAAATCAAGCAAACTAAGGAAGGTACTTTTGTCTCTCAAACGAAGTACACTAAGGACTTATTCAAGAAGTTCAATATGCAAGAGTGCAATGGTATGTCTACACCCATGCCTACTAGTGGACATCTTGATTTGACCAAAGATGGTAAACCAGTTGATCAAAAGGTTTATTGCTCTATGATTGGATCATTGTTATACTTATGTGCTTCACGTCCGATATTATGCTAAGTGTGTGCATGTGTGCAAGATATCAAGCTGCTCCTAAACAATGTCATCTTAAGGCCGTGAAAAGGATAGTGAGATACTTAATTCATACACCAAATTTTGGCATTTGGTATCCTGTAACATCCCAAAATTCTAAATTTTGGAATGTTATAAACACATAGATAGTTTTGATTGATTGTTTGATTGATTGACTGAAAGTGAGTGAATTCAAAACTTTTTGAAAGTTAAATGAGAGGGAATAAAAGGACTTTCCCAAACTTTCATTTTGCTTTTATGATCTTCGGGAATTCAAATTGTTTTCATCACAAAACCCTGGAGAGAAGATGACATGACTTCTTGCATTTATTTAAATGACAAGGGGTGTTGAAAATATTTGAATTTCATTTGAGAATATTTCCAATTCTGAAACTTTATGCAACTCAATGATTTTCACGAGCGAAGATAAAATGACTTCTTCAAAACATATGAAATACGAGTTGGGAGTTTCAAAGAATTAAATTCAAAGTTCTTTTGAATTTACTTTCAATTTGGAGTTATTTGAGTTTTAATTCAAATTATTTTTCTCCAAAAATAAAATATATGGAAAATAGGGTAACATGATTCCCTACATCGAAAAAATGAGAGAAATAAATTTGAATTAATTTTGGTATTTTAAAATGATTTTGATGGATTTTATTAGGTTAGAAACACTCTTTGCTTTATTTGAATTTGTGTGAATTTTATTTAATGCTATAGAAATGTCCATGTTGTAGGAAATCTTTTTCTGAAAATTTTGATATATTATATGCCTATATAAAAGTTTTAATTATTTTTGTTTTATTATTTTAGTTCGAGAAACTTTGTTTAAAAACGCTTCAAGCAGTGCCGGCCCAAGCCCGACCTCTCTCTCTCTCTCTCTCTCTCTCTCTCTCTCTCTCTCTCTCTCTCTCTCTCTCTCTGGGCGGCCCAGCCAACCGCCAGGCCCAGCCGTGGCCCATCCGCCACGTCGCCGTCGCCTCGTCCCGGCGGGACTCCGCTCGGAGTCACCGCCGCGCCGTCCGAAGTCCGGCCGCACGCCTCCCGTGCCCCTTCCTCCGCCACCTCCTCGGCCCCCTTAAATACCGGGGCCCGACGCCCGTTCCCCTCTCTCCCTCCTCTCATGATTGCCGCCGCCTTGCCGGAGGCCGCGTGCCGCCCTCGCCGCCGTCAACCGCCGACGCCACCACCGAACCGCCGCTCCACGCCGCCCTTCCGTGCTCCTCCTGCCTTCCCGGCCGAGCCACCGCCCCTAGTTCGCGGAGTTCGCTCGCCTCATGGAGATGTAACTTCATGGAAACCGCCGCCCGTCGGTCTTTTCACCAAGCCGGTAAAACTGCGCAAAAACCCTCCCGGTTTTTCTTTAATGCAGTTTTTCTGTTAAGATCGGTTTATTTTTTTAGTTAGATTAATTAGTGGACGTTAAGTCCGTTAGTATTCGATAGCGACGATTTTCACTGTTTAGCGTTCGATAGCGAACGTTCGCTATTTAGATTTTTCTTTTTATTTTTATTCCGGCCAGGGACCTATTCGTGATAATTTTCTTCACAGATTAGTCCCCAATTTTCAAACCATCATAACTTTTTACTCGTTAGTCCAAATTCAACAAAACCAACGCCCACTTCTTCGTTATGATCTCCTCTATCCAGTAATCCAACTTAAAAAAGTTTTTGAAAGTTTTAAAATTTGAATTCAAACAGATTTGTATTCAAACTTCGTTCGATCATAACTTGAATTTTATAACACCGTTTGAGTTGATTCTTTTTGCAAATCGAAGCTCTTGACCTAAACTTTCTGATAAGGCCAAATCCATATAATTTTGGTACTGTTAGAAATTGTTTTATGTTGCAAGAGTTATTTTCTTGGTTTTGATGTTTTCCGAATCGTTTTCTTCGTTCTTTCCGATCTTTTGAGTGATTGCTTATGTGTGGCTACTATTGCTTGCTTAAGATAGATTGACCGGAGTGTGACGAGTAGAACTATCAAGAGTTTTGAGTGCGAATCATCTTCATCAACATTGCAGGCAAGTAACACTTGATCATACCTTTACTACCACCCAGTTTTTATGCATTAGATCAATCCTCAAACACTTGCATGATTAGGATCTAAATAAATTTTGGGATGGGAAGTAGATTGAGGTAGTACCTATTACCTGTTTTACTTATGAAACCTTTGGGAGTTACTTCTACGTTTGCTTATTATGCCATGCTATGCTAGTAGGCGTGGATTGGGTGAGTGATATCCATGATGATGTGAGATTGTAAAATTAATGGTTTACCTAAGGTGGCAACTTAAATACACATCTGGGTGGATTGAGGCACCTGTTTTCTAGCAGGACTTGCTGTATTTCTTGGACCGCCACCCAGGCTCAAAGGGATCATAACCTCGAAACCCCTAAGCGCCCTTCTCCATAAATCGTTGGTGAGGAAAAGCTTCACTACCTTGACCTCGTCGCCCGGCGTACTCGCGCGACCGTGGAAAATCTTCACTCCGCCGTCGCCGTAGCTGATTTCCTCTGCCAAGTTAGGGCGGGGAAGATGCGAGCAGACGAACTTCAACTGTTCATCTCGGTTAATCGTGTTCTTCACTTGGAGTAAATTAAAAGTTACTTTTATTACTCGCTTTGATTCTCAAATCTTCTTCAAATTCTTCAAAGGTGTTTATTCTTCAAATTCCTCACACATATAAACACCTCAAATCTCTTGACTTTTCTCTAAGCAATGATTTTCTTCAAGATTCCTCAATTGTGTGGGATCCTCGATCTATACAACTCGGAACCTAAGACAAAAGAGCGCTTAGTGAAATTCTTCAAAACTCATCTGGTCAAAATCCTCAAACTTGTTCTTTTGAAAAACCTCTTGAAAGCATATGACCTCTTCAAATTCCTACTTTTATACTCATTCCACGGTACAAATGTCCGCTCTTTGAATCCCTAGGTTCTCATCAACTTAACTTATTTGCAGCGTTCCTCGAAGAAAAACTGCACACTTCTTGAGAGAACTCAATTGTTCAATTTCCTCACACGAAGAAAATGGCGGATGGTAAGAAATGTGAGAAGGAGGAAAAAACGAGGTTATGACATTGAAATCACGAAATATATCTGACTATTGCACTCCGGATGAAGAAAAATCAACGCAAGAGTCGTATTGAAGATTCAGGAGATGGGCACGGGAATGGAAGGAATTCATATATAACTCCTACACATCACGGAGGCGCTGAATGTACATTCATGGGTCTTGGATTGGATGACCAAAACACCACTACAAGGCACCGACAAGTGAATTGCTTCGTGCCCTCCCACTCGATCCTCCGATTGATGGTGCCGCGTCGCATCTATGAAGAAAGGAACTTTCAAATCACTATATGCAAGTCTTGATGAAGCCTTGAAGCCCGAGCAAGCCCCAAGGACCAAATTCCTCGTCAAGGAATTATTATATGTGCCTCGAACAGTCTATCGGATTACGCGAAGACTATGAGTCCTATCAAGGTCACGACTTCGAGCGATGATCGTTGGCATCATGAAGAATATGCTTTTCAACATCATCCATGGCGTTCCGTCAATTTCCATGATTTCTTCATGAGGACTACAGCTAACATTGCCATGTCACCTTTTGAGCTGAAGCCTTATGCACCTTGGATTATGAGATTCATCGGTCAAGATCTTCAGCGAATTACAAAGGCGATACTTTGAACCCGCGCAGCTACCTGCCCCGATCGAAGTCCTCAAGCGGACAATTACCTCGGTGATGAAAAGGCGAGCTCTTGCTGTGATAGATGAAACACTCGTCCATTGGATGGGCGGTTTATAAACAGCATCCTACTCCACCAATGATGACTACGCCACATGACTCAGCGCAAATACCTCGATCAAGCAAAGTCCTCAAGCCTACGCACCGGGTGATGGTGATCGTGAATTACTCCTCGGTCTTCATCGGAAGGTTGATCGCAATCATAAGTGGGTCAAGCGTCGGTTTGGTACTCTTCTTTACAACATGACCTCCACACAATGAAGTGAAGAAAAACCACTACTACCTTCATGAAACCTAAGCGCACACAGGCTGTTCTTTCACATATCTACAATGAAGAAGCGCAATCAATGGGACTCAAGGAAGAATTTGACTGGTCGCACCTCCTCGAAGAAATTCAAGAAAGTCAAAGTTCCTTCCTTAGTGGCCAGCTCCTATTCTTCATCTCGCGACCGATGAAAATGAAGATTTGGAAGACACTGCTTGCTGGTCCTCGCCGACAACCGACCCCAACAATCTTTGGCGCTCGTCTTCAACTTGAAATTCTTCAAGGCGTTAGTCCTCGGTTCGATCCTTTTGGTCATTTGATGACAAAGGGAGAAATTTGAGTTAACCTTCAGTGGTCTAGCTTTTGTCTATATACAGTTTTTTTATTAAGTTACAACTCTCGTTCTTACGAAACCTTTTATTGGATCGAGTTGTAATCTTAAACCGATGGTGCTTTGATACTTTTGATGCATTATGCTTTTGCTCTATGCTCTAATTACAGTAGTTTTGATATTAGTTATGCTACGATTCTCGTGAGCTCTTTGAAAATCTTCAAAGCAAATCGATTTGAGCTCACGATACTCTTGATGAGTTACATTGCATAACATCAAGCACCATATTTCATCATGCATTTCAAATTCTTCATATTATATGTTAAATGTGTATGAATTACAAGATATAGGGGAGATCTCCATGATTCAATTCTTCAAATGTGCATTGCCTCAAAAGCAAATTCCTCACTATGCACATCTTGAGGGGAGTTCTTCTATATCTTGCAATCAAATCCTCATTATCATTATTTACACTTCATATGTTTATCGCCGTTGAAAACCTAACCTATATTGTCATCAATCACCAAAAGGGCGAGATTGTAAGTGCATCTAGTGCCCTTAGTGATTTTGGTGTATTGAAGACTTATAGGTTAAGTAACTAATCGTTTGAGTGTACACAGGTCTATAAGTCTATGGGGTTTGATATTTACGGTGAAAATCGACCCTAAAAATGAAGTTATTCAATTGAAGAATTTGATATACGAAGACTTTACGAACTATGAAAGTGAAGAAATTGGTGTGACCTTGAAGACTTGGTATTCATTTGAGGAACATGAGCGTGAAGACTTTTATTTTAGTAGTTTCATTTTCTCTTCTTGAGTCATAAAACACCGTCTTGTTAAAGGGGTGAGGAAATACTAAGGAAAAATTCCATGTGATGCTCAACTCAAAATCCTACACCTACCAATCCCTTGAGTGAAGCTTTGGAAATCTCATACAGTTCAGTCAATTTCTTGATGTGAGAGGCAGAGCTCTTAATTGTTGAGAATTTATACGGCCCGAGTTAGGAAATTCGCGGTCAAGTGCCTACGATGAAACATGATATACGAGGAATTTGATGTTCAAAATTCCGACCGTTCTTTGAGCTTCTGTGGCGGCTGTCCCAAATATCTTATCCACCTAACGGTCATATCATTGAAGGGCATTTATGTCTTATCATGTGGGCTGCTCCTAGGCTATAAATATCACCTACAACCACTAGTTGGTTGGCTGCTCGAAGAACTTGACACTTGTCATTTGAGAGCAACCCATCCTCTGAGAGAATTTGGCGAAAATCATCAAGTGAGGAAAATCCCAAAACAAACCCCTACAAACCCAAAGTGATTGAGCATCAGAAGAAATTGATCTGCGTGGATCCGGCGCTTTTACCTTTGAAGACTGTGCTTCTTCAGACGGTTAGGCGTCACGGTCTAGAAACATCAAGAGGAATTGTGGATGCTTGGTGACCAAGTATGTGAAGGTTTGGAAATGCTTTGAAGACTTACCAGTGATTGGGCAGTGCATGTGACCTTAGTTCAAGGAGAATCACGGTGAGGACTTGGTGTCTGAGCTGCGTGCTGATGGTAGTTGTCCGGGACTGCGTGTCCTCGAGTTTAAATACTCGGCCGCTCAACCAGACGTACAATGAGACAGCGGATTGGAACTGGTCTACAAATCATAGTCTTCACCAACCTAAGCTGGTTCTATTTCCTCAACCCTTTCATTTCCTCATTACTATGTTGAGTGTTTGCTCATATCGTGTTTGAAGACTTTGGTGAAGACTTTCTCAATTTCCTCGATTCAATTTCTTGATCTGTTTGTCTTCATCTTGTGTTATCCTGTGATTACACTTTCATGCTACTGTGATTGTCTTCATTTCATCATGATGACTATGCACATGTCTGCTATACTTACTTGAGTACTTATTCCATGCATGTATTTCTTAGCTAAAATTTCCTCACCAGCAAATTCCTCGATGAAGAATTTGTAAATCTCTAAAATCCTATTCACCCCCCCTCTAGTCGATATAGCGCTTCAGGCTGCTTACATGTATCCTTGAAATTCAGATAAACCGGGCTCTGGCTGGGCCCATGGTGATAAATTGCACAGTAAGCTCTTTAACCAAATCTGGGTTGTCCTTCAAGCATCATGGTGGAATACTTTGCACGCTGCTTCATCTCGTCAAGCATCTCCATGGCCATCTCATAGCTCTCTATCTATGTACGGAGACAAGTCGGTTGTGTAATTCGGCACCTTCTTGAGCCCTTGAAATCCTTGGCGGGGACAAGACAAGGCACTCCCAAAGAACTAGAAGTGACTCTGGCTCGATTGAGGTGGTTGGGCCGAACGGCGTGGTGCGAGCCTCTGCTGTGTTGCTAACTTTCGGCGTCCTGCTGGCCTGAGCCAGTCCACCACTTCTGAGCATCACCTGCCGAGTTGCCACGCAGGCGCTTCACGGTTCCGTGCATTACTAGATCTGACGGTTCATCCATCCGCTGTTGTAACTCACGGCTCGGGCGGGGGTGGAATGAATTCGGTCACGACTATATGAATATGCTTCTGCTGAACCAAGGCTGTTGAAGAAGTTCCTTAACCTTGGCGTCTCCTTTGCTGCGGAGAATCACCTTCAATCGGGATGGCCTCTAGCCGTGAAGCGGCGGCGATAAGATGTCCATTGGATTGGAATAATGACATGGAGCTATGCGGACGAGGCTTGGGTATGATGTTGATACGTCGGCGGCTCCATCGGCGGCTAAATCGGTCTTGCTGGCGTGCCTCTGCCGGTTTACGGCGATTACAATCCTGCTCTGGGGTATTGAAGAGGTTTAGGCATTGAAAAATGTCGACAAGCGAGACCGATGCTTCCTTTTCATGACTTCATGCGCGCGTTACGGTCGGCATAAGCCTATAGGCTGCGCATCCAGCGGCCCGTTACGCAACCATCTGTTGTTCTCGGCTGCGGTCGGCCTTGGCTGATGATCTGTTCCCTCACCTTTGCAATTTCCGCATTGTGGGCGTCACGATCCGCGGGTGAGCCTCGCCATAAGCACGACCAGCGCATCAAACAGTTAGATAAAACTTGAGCGCGATGCATACGAGGCCTCTGCCCGGCTTGTTATGCTTCGCCTCTTGACTGGAGAACATTGCTGCGTGATCGAAGAGTGGACCGCCGCTGTGCCGACCATGAATATCCCAACCGGTTAGGCGGATCGGTCGAGAATCTGTCACCATCGGACAGCCCCAATCCGGCCGTCTTGTAACTAATACAATGATTCGGTTTCTCCGATCGAGGACTCGTCGCGGAATAAATAGCGATCTCGCTACGATTCCGATCCACCATCATATTCTCCTCCGTGGATGACTCCCGAAGAGCGCGCTTCATGGCGGTTTACCTGAAGATCTGCCTGTTGAGCCATTTCGGCGAGGTCGGTGGATGTCGACTCGGGGCCGGCTCACCGATCTTGCCAATGAAGGCGTGTATGCGCCAAAGGGACCGGTACCGTACTCAATCGAGCCGACCTCGGGCCCCAGCCTGAATCGTCGATGTAGAGCTTGCTGCGATGACTTTTGGTCGTCCGGCAGTAACCCTTGAGTCCTTGATTGCCTCAAGAACTTGAAACCATCGTGCGATAGCCCACGATGGGCACCAACTATCGTGGTTTTGTCGGCGGATGTCCTCATGAAAGGATTTGGTCGTGGAGCCATTGCTACGGGTTAGCTTGAAGGGTTAAAGCGGACACAAGGGCCAAGAGAGTTTATACTAGTTCGGCCTTTGATGAAGGTAAAAGCCTACGTCTAGTTGTGATGGAATTTATGGGGGTTTGACTAGGGAGCAAAACAAGCTTCGCCTAAGTCTCGAGTTGTTGTTTGTTGTCTGAATACGCCGTCCGAATTCGTCCCTTATATACATGGGTGGCCTTGATCGGTTTCTGAATCGAGACGGCTCATAGGCGTGTCGATTCGGTCTCTAGTATTTATAACACAACACAAGTTACATACTAATGCGGTTCATGGCTACAAGCCTTAAGCAGTTACGGGCCTATAGGCCTTATAGAATATCCTCACGGGCTTCAAGCATACTTGACTCTTGCGAAGTTAACCCAGCCTCTCGGCGGTTTCGCCCGATAGTAATATCTAACAGTTCGGTTCGAGGCAATTGTCGGCGGGTTGCGGGCGATATGCCCCCCCTATGAGTACCTCGTCTATGATGAAGGTCCCTCCCATTTGGGTGGCTTATCTTTACGCTTCTCCGGGCCGGAGGCGAGTTCTCCCACATTGTATGCCTTTGCGGACTTCCCGATTACAGTAGCGTCATGCTTCTTTGTTGATAAAATCAGAGCGTGCCCGTGCGATGTCGCGCTCTCCTTCAGGCGTCCATGTCTTCTGCCGATCAGCTCGGCCTCCTTCTCTTCGTACATGCGTACTCTGGGTGCATCATGGATTAAATCACATGGGAGGACTGCTTGACTGCCACCATAAAGAAGGAGGTGTATCCTGTTCTTTGGATTAGGGGTGGTCGTGGCCACCATAACGAGTCAACTCCTCTACCGATGGCGATTTGATTAGTTAAGTGGCGGTTTAAACAAGGTTCTATGCCTCATAATTAATCATTTGCTCGCTCTACCTGCTGTTGGTTTTGCGGGTGGTATACGAGCGTGGTCGAGCTTTATGCCCATCTTAGCACACCAATCTTTGACCTCTTAGGCGGTACTTAGACCCATTATCGGTGATTATCCTATGGGGAACACCATAATGGTGCACAACACTAAATATGAAGTCAAAGTTGGCACGGATTCCGTGAGGGTTGTCGGCTTTGCTTCAATCCACTTAGTGAATCTATCGGCGTAACTAGTAGGTATTTCTTTTCTTGGTCCCCCCTTTAAGTGGTCCGACCATGTCAAGCCCGAAGACGACGAATGGCCGGGTTATGGGTATAGTCCAAGAGTTGTGGGAGGCATGTGGCTTTGATTTGCAAATAGGCGGCACCTAACGCAATGTTTGACTAGGTTACGTGTGTCCATACGGGCTGTGGGCGAGAGAACCCCTTCGGAAGGCTTTGCTGACCGAGCTCGAGGCTGCGTGGTGGCCGCCCATGCGGCATGTATCTCGGCCCTTCCCCTCCTCTTTGGAGATGCACCTCGAAGGACCCCATAGTGCTCCTTTTATAGAAATCGCCCTCGTGGACCTTGTATGCTTTAGGCGCGGATTATCGCGTCTCGCCTCTATCTAATCATCGAGAATTCCTATCATGGGAGGTACACAAGCGATGGTTTGGTCCAAGGGCGATTATGGCCATGATCTCATGGGTGAAGGTGTTTCTTCAAGCGGAGCCTCCGATGGTATGATCATCACGGTTCGATTTAAGGGGCGATCTGGGTGGGCTCATTGATTGAGGCGTCGCTGTCCCCACCCTGCCATGCTACGGATGGCTTGAATAGCCTTTCTAGAAATGTATTTTTAGGTATTGGGTCTCGCTTGGCGCCCATGCGGGCAAGAACATCCGCGGCCTGGTTACTGTCTCTACAGACATGATGGAATTCTAGACCCTCGAATCAGGCTGACATCCTAAGGGCGGCATTTACGTATCACTACATAAAATACACTTAGTGATGATACATGTTTGTCATCCGTGCCGTAGGTTTTTTGTCATGCATGTACATCCATGACAAATTTATAGCGAATCAAGATAGTCATACATGTGTTGTCGTGAGAAGTGTTCCATGACATTACCAAAATTATCATCACGGAGTGTCCACTTCCATGACGATAAATCGTGCGTCCGAAGTGCTTTAGTCAAGTGACCGACACGTGGCATCCACAATAACGAACGCGTTAAGCTATCGGGTGGGTTTTTGATCCGATAACCGTTAACAGCCGACCAATGGGAAATTTCCACGTGTAAAATTCTTATTGGCGAGCGAAACACGTCGACTTGTCGATGGGTCGAGATAGGCGCCTGATAATCGAAACGCGTGGCCGCATTATGAGAGGCCATTCTGTGAAAAGGCGGCCCATTTGACTTGGTTAAAGGTGGCGGGCGGCCCATGAAGCTTTATAACGGCATGTTAGCATATAGCCCATTTACACCCGCTAACCCAAGGCCCGTTCGCGTATCGAATTAGGCCCGATGGCGTCATCTGGCCATCAATATGATTCAGCCCATTTCACTTCGGCCCATGTAGCCCATGGCGTCTTCGGCCCATATGAGGCCCTATGTAACTCTTGGCCTATTAACGGCCGTGGTAAGCGGCGTAATGAACGATGTATCGGTTTACACCCATTAACGGCATGTGGTGGCGGCCTATAATGAACGATATATCACTTTATACCCATTAACGGCCCGTTATTCCGTTGAGGCGTTTCCACCCATGTTATCTTTCGGCCATCTTAGCCCATTTATTCTTGAGCTCATTTCAGCATTCGTTTACTTACGGCCGTTCTTGTCATTTTACGCTTGTGGGCCAAATTCAGCCGTGGTTCTGATCGGCCCGTTTGTGGTCCGTTAATCGTTGAGCGTTTTCATGGCGTCATCAAATCGGCCTATTAACGATGGCCCGTATAGTGAGCCCATGAGCAGATTCCAACTCTAGCCGATTCTGACCATAATGCGACTGTTATTGGCCCATGTTTAGCCAATCGATCATCGACCGTTAAAAGCACAAGTGCTTCCTAGGTGGTTTTGGTAACTAATGTCAACATATCTCTTGTTGGACTAACACTTTTATCTAGTATGTTTGGATAAGTTCAACAATGGAGTGACATGGACTAAGGATGTGGGAACTCCTTCAAGGTGCTAAGACAAAGGTTGGCTCAAGCTTCAAGCTCAAGACTCTACATTTTACATTTTAAGTGATCCAAGATCACATTGAGTCTATAGGAAAAGCCAATACTATCAAGGAGGGATGAGGTGTTGTAATGAGCCTCTTGCTTCATGTACTTAGTGATATGCTCCAAAACCCTCAACTACTTTCCCACTTCCACATATGACCTAAACCTAAAGTCAAACTTCATTTACGATTCTTTCTATCAGCGCCACCAACCCAGATGTCATAGCCGCCTTACAAACCCTAGGCAAATCGGTTTCACCGATAGGGATCTCAGTTTCACCGAGATGGGATTATAATCTCTCTGTATGTCCATTACCAAAATCGGTCTCACGAGTTTAATGTCGTACTCTTGAGATTACAATGCAAACTCTTTAGTTAACTTATTACCAAAATCGGTCCCACGAGTTTGAGTAATCAGTCCCAAAGTTTGCTGACCAACTCGGTTAGCTAATACCAAAATCAGTCTCACGAGTTTGTATGTCGGTCTCACAAGAGATACGTTATGCTAACCCTAACCATATCGGTCCTACCGAGTTGCATGTCGAGTCCACGAAAACCCTAACGGTCACTAGGTTTACTAAATCGGTCGACCAAGTTTTATGATTCGGTCCCCTTGAGTTTGGTAAATTGTGTGTAGCAGTTAGATTTTGTGTGGAGGCTATATATACCCCACCTCCTCTTCATTACGTGGAAGAGCCATCGAGAACAAGCCTACACTTCCGTGTCCTATTTATGAGAACTACCTACTCATGTGTTGAGGCCAAGATATTCCATTGCAATCATATGAATCTTGATCTCTAGCCTTCCCAAGTTGCTTTCCCCTCAAATCTTCTTTCCACGAGATCCAAATCCTATGAGAGGCAGTTTAGTGTTGGGGAGACTATCATTTGAAGCACAAGAGCAAGGTTCATCATCAACACACCATTTGTTACTTCTTGGAAGTGGTGTCTCCTAGATTGGCTAGGTGTCACTTGGGAGCCTCAGAGCAAGATTGTGGAGTTGAACCAAGGAGTTTGTGAAGCAGGGAGATCGCCTGCTTAGTGAAGATCTACCGCTAGTGAGGCAAGTCCTTAGTGGCGACGGCCATGGTGGGATAGACAAGGTTGCTTCTTCGTGGAACCTTCGTGGGTGGAGCCCTCCGTGGACTCAGCATAGGTTACCCTTCATGGGTTGAAGTCTCCATCAGCGTGGATGTGCGATAGCACCACCTACGAACCACGACAAAAACATCCGTGTCTCCAATTGCGATTGAATTCTCCAAATACCCCCCTTTACATTACGGCAAGTTGCATGCTTTATTTCCGCTGCCTATATACTTTTTGCATGCTTGCTTGTTATGTATTGAGAATGTTAAACTTGTGCCTAAACTCCACTTAAACCTAAAAGTTAAAAGCTGCAACTTTGGTACTTAGTGTCTAATCCCCACATAGACACCTCTTCTCAAGATCCTACAAGTGGTATCGGCATTGGTCTCCATTGCCTTGGTTTAATCACCATTGGAGGAAGATGGATGAGTCTACTTTGGGTAGTCTTAGACATAGAGTGCCTATTCTTGATGGAGTATTTTCATGAGTGGAAAAATGAGATGCTTGTAATTTTCAATCAATATCGTTTGAACAAGTGCATTGCTAGCCCTTGTGCACCTCATGTTGATCCTATGCATCCTGCCTTTGATGAATCTATTGACATGATTAGGAACCTTAGAACTGTTAATCTCATCACTACGAAGCTTGCCTAGGAACTTAACTAGAATCTTGCCTACTCTTGAGTGTGCCTACACTATATGGAAATTTCTTGAGGAGCAGCTTTCCAAATTATTCCTTGAAAATCTAGATGAAATTCTCTATAAGTATATTGCCTTGAGTAATATGAATACTAGTGATCCTATGTTTGGTGATCGTTTATTTGAACTTACGCCTTATCGTGCCAAAGGAGATGTTGGAATTATTGGTGATATTATTTCGAAGCTATAAGAATTCATAAGCAAGATCATTGTCAAACTCACTCTAACGATTACCCTCTCTAGGACTTGATCCACCACATGGCGATGTTGAACATGGATACTATGATGAGGATGATGATAGTGACTTGATCTTGATGATGCAATGAGACATTTTGGTCTTATGGCAAATCTTGAGGATATGTGGGGAGGAAAGAATGGGTTCTTGATAGTGGATGTACCGATCACATGACGGAGATAAAGACATGTTTCATGAGCTTGCTGAAAATGATAGTCCTCGAAAGTATGTTACTTTCGGTGACAACTCAAAGGGTAAGGTGGTTGGCCTCGGTAAGGTGGCCATCTCACATATAGCTCCATTAGAATGTCATGCCGTTGAATCTCTTGGCTACAACTTACTTTCGATTATCTAGACTTGCGATTTGGTTTCAATGTCCTATTCTTTGAAGTAGATTGCCAAGTGTTTAGTCGAGACAATCATAAAATGGTCTTTAGGTATATGTAGAGGTGATCTTTACATTGTTGATTTCTCTAAAAGGCACAACTTAAAACTTGCTTCATTGCTAAATCTTCAAAGGTTGGTTATAGCATAGGCGGCTAGAGTCACGTTGGCATGAAATCTTGACAAGCTTATAGAAATCATATCCTTGGAGTTAACATGTCATATTTGATAAGGATAGTGTGCGGTGCTTGTTAAGCAGGTAAACAGGTTGGAGGAATGCATCCGTGAAGAACATCATGACCACAAGGAGGCCACTCGAGCTACTTCATATGGATCTCTTTGGTCCCAGCACACAAAGTCTCGGTGGAAATTCTTTTGGTCTAGTTATAGTTGATGATTTTCAAGATTTACGTGGGTGTTCTTTCTGATGATAATGTGAGTCCAAAGATCTTCAAAAACTTTGCTAGGAAGGCCCAAAATCAATTTGAAGTGAAGATGAAGAAGGTTCTAGCGACAGCAGACGGAGTTCAAGAGCATAAATGTGGACACCTTTCTTGTGAAGAGAATTCACATGAGTTCTCAGCTACATACACCTCAACAAAATGGAGTTGTTGAGAGGAAGAACCGGACGCTCATCGAAATGGCGAGAACGATGCTTGATGAGTACAAGGCAGCAAAGCACTTTTGGGCAGAAGCGGTTGAGACGCTTGTCATGCAACAAATCGCTTGTATCTTCACAAGCTACTCGGCAAGGCGGCATCTGAGCTCCTCACCGTAACAAACCACAAGTTGGATACTTTCGAGTATTCGGCTCAAGTGCTACATTCTTGATAAGCATCGTCGTTCAAAATTTGCTCCTAAGTCTCATGAAGGTTTCCTACTGGTTATGGCTCAAACTCTCACACTTACGTGACTACAACAATTTCACCGAAGGTTGAAGGGCGATAGATGTGAAGTTTGATGAATCTAACGACTGTAGTGAAATAGCCAATTGATGTAGGAGACAAAGACCCTTCGAAGCAATCCAAGACTTGTCTATTGGCAAGGTCCGTCCAGCGGAGGTGAAGGAGAGTACCTCGTATGTCAAAGTGGAAGCTTCTACTACGACAAGGTGAACCAAGAGTTGATATGGAAGCATCCACAAGTGGAACACACAAGATGAAGAAAGCGAGGAAGAACATCACGAGCGTCAACAACCTCCTTCTCCACCACGACAAGAAAGCGACAAGCGCCAACAATGAAGATGATCAAGAAGAAGAAGAACAAGATGAAGAAGATGTTCGCGAGACCCAAGAAAAAGCTTTCCACGAGTTCGAGCAAGAGTTGCTAAAGACCATCCGTCGAGCAAATCTACAATGATATTCAAGCGGAGAATCACTCGCTCTAAAACTCGTTTAGCTAACTTTTGTGAAAACTATTCTTTCATCTCTAGCATTGAACCTATGAAGGTCGAAGAAGCATTGGAAGATCCAGTTGGATAAATGCCATGCATGAAGAGCTACACAACTTTGAGAGGAACCAAGTTTGGACATTGGTTGAGAAGCCCAACAACGACCACAACATCATGGGTACCAAATGGGTGTTTCACAACAAGCAAGATGAAGATGGACAAGTAGTACGCAACAAAGCACGTCTAAATAAGCCCAAGGCTACACACAAGTCGAAGGTATGGACTATGGTGATACTTATGCTCCGTTGCTAGACTTGAGTCCATTAGCATCTTACTTGCCTATGCTAATCACCATGATATCACCTTGTACCAAATAGACATTAAAAGTGCTTTTCTAAATGGGGAAATAGAGGAGGAAGTTTATGTTAAACAACCTCCCGACTTTATTAATCCTAAGAAACCAAACCATGTTTACAAATTTCACAAAGCCCTTTATGGTCTTAAACAAGCTCCTAGAGCTTGGTATAAATCTTGACCAAGTTTCTTCTTGAAAAAGGCTTTGAAATTGGGAAAATTGATTCCACACTTTTTACTAAAGGGTTAATGGAGATATTTGTATGCCAAATCTATGTTGATGATATTATATTTGGATCAACTAACCCTCATTTTAGTGAAAAGTTTGGGAAGCTAATGTCGGAGAAGTTTGAGATGTCAATGATGAGTGAACTCAAATTCTTTCTTGGGTTGCAAATCAAGCAAACTAAGGAAGGTACTTTTGTCTCTCAAGCGAAGTACACTAAGGACTTATTCAAGAAGTTCAATATGCAAGAGTGCAATGGTATGTCTACACCATGCCTACTAGTGGACATCTTGATTTGACCAAGATGGTAAACCAGTTGATCAAAAGGTTTATTGCTCTATGATTGGATCATTGTTATACTTATGTGCTTCACGTCCGATATTATGCTAAGTGTGTGCATGTGTGCAAGATATCAAGCTGCTCCTAAACAATGTCATCTTAAGGCCGTGAAAAGGATAGTGAGATACTTAATTCATACACCAAATTTTGGCATTTGGTATCTGTAACATCCCAAAATTCTAAATTTTGGAATGTTATAAACACATAGATAGTTTTGATTGATTGTTTGATTGATTGGTGAAAGTGAGTGAATTCAAAACTTTTGAAAGTTAAATGAGAGGGAATAAAGGACTTTCCCAAACTTTCATTTTGCTTTTATGATCTTGAAATTCAAATTGTTTTCATCACGAATGAATTATCCACACATGATTTGGAGTTAGCAGCGATGTGCATGCACTCAAGACACAGAGACATTTTCTTATCGGAAACCGTTGTGATGTTTACAGGATCATAAGAGCTTGAAGTATATTTTCCGCGAAAGAATTGAACCTCGAGGGAGGAGATGGCTAGAGTTAATCAAAGACTATGACATGAATTGCATTACCACCCGGAAAGGCTAATGTTGTAGCGATGCTTTGAGCCGTAAGAGTTATGTGAATACTCTTATAGCGGGAGGATTACCCGAGGTTAGTCGATGACCTCGAGATCTCCTTGGAGATAGTTCGAGAGGATATGTTGCAACTCTGGAAGTTCAGTCCACTTTGGCGAAAAATTCGTGAAGCCGGAAGGCGGACAAGGAAATTGATGAGATAAAGAAAAGGATGAATGAAGGAAAAGCTAAAGGGTTTCGTAAGGATGAATACGGACTATATGGTTCGAGGATCAATTTATGTACCCAATGATCCCGAACTTAGGAAGCTAATTCTTGGGAGGCTCATGATTCACCGTACTCGATTCACCGGTAACACCAAGATGTATCTGGATTTGAAGGAAAGTTTACGGTGGACGGTATGAAGAAGGATATTGCGATGCGTAGCGTTTCGATGTTTGCCAAGAGTAAAGGCGGAACATCGAAGCCAGCAGGGTTACTTCAACCTTTGCCGATTCCAGTGGAAATGGGAAAAACTTGGAATGGATTTCATCACAGGATTACCGGGACCCGTTCGGTTATGATTCCATCTGGGTAGTGGTTGATCGATTGACCAAGGTAGCTCATTTCATTCCGTGAAGACTACCTATACCATGCTAAGTTAGCCAAGATATACATGACCAGGATCGTATGTTTGCATGGAGTTCGAGGTATCGTGTCGGATAGGAACACAATTTACCTCAAAGTTTTGGAATCGGTTGCATGAAACTTTGGAGTGCGAGGCTGGAGTTGATACAACTTTTCATCCATGAGCAGATGGGCCAGACCGAGAAGTCAACCAGATCCTGGAGGACATGTTGAGAGCTTGTGCGCTAGACTATGGGTCTAGTTGGGATGATAATTTGCCATCGGAGTTCGTACAATAACAGCTATCAGACCCGTCGAAGATGGCCCCTTCGAAGCTCTATACGGAAGGAGTGCAGAACACCATTCTTTGTGGGATGGTGTTGGAGATCGAAAACTTTTCGGTCCCGATCTTATCAATTCGAAGAAAAAGTCAAGCTGATTGAGATAGACTCAAAGTAGCTCGTCGAGCGGAAGAGTTATACCGGATGCAAAGAAGTAACTTACGAGCGGGAGACGGGCATATCTTCGGTGTCCCCCCGTGGAATCAAGAGGTTCGGTGTTAATGGAAAGTTAGCACCGGTTCATTGCCCTACAAAATCCTCGAACATCGTGGAGAAGTTGCTTACAAGTTGGAATTGCGGAAGGATTGTCGGAGTTCATGATGTCTTCCATGTTTCTCGGTGAAGAAATGCCATGCCGACATGGCCGATATTCCGTTGAGAGACAGGTGCCCTAGAGGCCATACAGCTCGACGGTGATCGACTTATGAGGAGAAACCCGTCCGAATTCCGAGGCTGAACGAGTCACCCGCAAAGATCATCAAGTTTTGCAAGGTCTTGTGGAGTCATCACTCGAGGAGAAGCCACAGGGGCGAAGAAGACCTCCTCGAGACCACCGCACCTATTGCTAGCCAACCCGAATCTCGGGAGATTCATCTTAAAGTGAGTAGGTTGTAACATCCCAAATTTCCTATTTGGAATGTTTTACAATTATAATAAGCATCTATGCATATTGTTTGAATTTGAGTGACATTTGAAGTTTGGAAGATTTTGGAGTTTGATTTTGAATTCAAATTTGGGTTGAAATTTATTTCAA
>JAHIAM010002568.1:0-30770 GCA_021605205.1 Aegilops longissima
GCAATAAATTAAGATGGAAAACTATATCATTACTTGTGTCATCACAGTTCCATTGCTTCATTCTGCGCGAGGAGTTGATTTTGTTTTCTTCTACTTGTTCTTCCCTTCATCACTTGGTTCAATAACAGACAAGCCGCCTTCAATGTAAGATTTGGCATGTCAATTAGGTTGCACAAGTATAGCACTAAACAATGACATTAATTTTACGATGAAAGTGGCAAAATACAGAATAGCAGTTGTGAAATATCCTTATCATACCTCAATGGGATATTGCGGTGCACATCTGATTGGAAGTCTTGTCTCCATACATGCAGTTCACTAAAATCAAGCAACATTACCGTACAAGTAGCACAACATATGAAAGCACTGCTGCGAGAATCATGTGAAACAAGGCTAATCTTGACCTCTCATGGCGAATTCAAACAACTCACAAGAAGAAGATATGAACCAAATTTGCCAACACGGATAGGAAGTAAGATCTCCTGTTGTGCAGTTCCACTAAGATCAAGCAATCAAGCAACATTGTCGGTGTGACATTTTGGTTGAACTACACAAAACACTCTTAAAACAAAAGTGTTTTGTGCGATTGCAACAAAAAGGTCACAATAACTTAACAATGAAATAGATAAACCTGTTTACAAAAGAGGTGCAAAGGAAACAACTAGTGGTCAATAACGGTGGATGACACGAAGCCAACAAAAAGAAGCATCTACCTTATCTAAATGGGAAAGAAAGCAAGGCAGTAGCATTTCTCAAGCGGTGGCATTGATTAATATTGGAGAGATTATATTAACAATAAAATTTGTTAAACATGTAATTTGCTTTTAAGCTGTGGCATTGCATCAATTTTCAGTGGCATTATTAGAGGTGCTTGTTTACAGTGACATTTTGGTGGGGGACTAAAAAACTCCGTGTCGGTCCCATCTAAACCAAACAGGAGGGACTTTTAGGGACTAAAAGTGGGAATTTGGGACTAGAAAAAGAAGACCCCGAGGGACAGTCTTTTTGGGACTTTGTCCAATAGTTGCCCCTGCCATGCATCGTACCTTGTCTCTATTAGTTCATTACTAGGGGTAACATGGTCTTTTAGCATGTCATTTAATAACCTCTAGTCCATGTTTAGTCCACGGAACCAAGCGAGATAGGGACTAGGGAGTTTTAACCAAACAGGGCCTTAGATTAACAATAGCTAAAGAGTTGCAGGGACGGTGGGCGCACCAGCACCATGTGCATCTACCGATGTCTTGGGGTGATGCACGATCTGTTGCAACAAAGAACAAACAAACAAGGAGCATATTTGTGTTGGTCCCGGTTTTGTTATCTTTAGACACCTTTCCCTATGTGGCGCAGCAAATCTAGTCTGTTCAAACTCTGACCTTGTCTCCCAAAACAAAAGATCAGTTTATTCTGAGATGTGCATCTGCGTTTGTCATTGTTTTCCCTTTACCGACCAACGTAGGTGCTGGATAGCAGATCTGTACTAGTACTTTCCCCACTTCCTTTCCTCTGTGAACCACGTCCTAGATTTATGCTATCAACTTTCCCCACTACTTTCCCCATTCCTGTCCTCTTTGAACCATGTCTTAGATTCATGCGATACAACTTTCCCCACTACTTTCCCCTTCCTTTCCTTTTTGAACCCGTCCTAGATTCATGCTATACAACTTTTCCCTACTTTCCCCATTCCTTTCCTCTTTGAACCATGTCCTAGATTCATGGTATACAACTTTCCCCACTACTTTCTGTTTGATCCAACACCTAGATTCGAGTCACGAAGCGGAAAAAGCCCACATGCAGCTAGAGCAATGCATGTGGAATAAATAAGATTATACCTTAAGGTTCTTGGGGTGTGGTTCGATTGGGCGGCCGAGGCCGTTTGACACACACTATATGCAGGCGGAGAAGAAGGGTGGAGGCCCTCCCACGCCGTTCTTTGGTGAAAGTGAGCGATTCTTGATGGTGGATTCCCTCCCTGCGCCCGGCGGCTGGCAGTTAAACCTCCTTCCCTTCCCGTGACCGGATCTGCCGTCTCTTTGACCAGCAGTGAGGAGAGAGAGAGCCAATGAAGTCTTGTTTAGGTCGGGGAGAGGGTGAGAGAGTGTGAAGAGCAACTACAAGCAGAGACCAGCGGTGAGGGAGAGAGAGAGGCCAACAAAGTATTGTTTAGATGCGGAGAGGGTGAGAGAGTGTGAAGAGCAACTACAAGCTCACGAGGCTCAGCGTGTATATATATCTTTGGAGAGTGTGAAGAGTGCAAACCCTATAAAACAAGCGCCGAGGCTGCAGCTTATCGTGATGAGGTGATTATCACGGTCACTACGAGATCGTATAGCTCTGTATCCATCCATTTTGACCAGTCAAAGAATCCTCCTGGCATGAATTTCTCAAGTGTAGTTATCAAACTGAGACCTCAAGTTTGATGGCGAACAGGCTAACCAGCTACACAACCCTCCCATTATGTTCAGCGAGAGGAAAATAACCTTTTATACATTCCTGCATTAGTGTGACAAGCATCTTTGTGTTTTTGTGTGTGTGTAGGAGTCATTGGGATTTAAATCATAATCATGTCATGTGGCTTTGGTGGTAAGACTATCCACAATGGTGCAGAAATAATGCAGCCTTAGTCACCTTACCTCTCTCCATGTAGTGCGTTGGGTCCCACCGGTCAGGAGGTGAAACAAACAAATTAATAAGAAAAGTTAAAAAGCGCCCGGTGATGTATCTTACCTCACACATCTCGCTCTCTGCTGAGAACAACTGTCCAATTGATCCTCTGTTGCGCTCACGTACTATTTTAAGTGAATCCTCATTATAACATGCACACAATTTTGGGCACTTGTATTCGACCTAAGTAAGTGGGCCACTGTATCTCGTACGACTCCCTCCATCTAGGTGTAATAAGTCACGTCAGAAGGTGCAGCGGGACCAAGGTGCAAGCAGATTGGAGGAGAAGGAGAAACTTGACCGGTCATTCCTCCAATCAAAGCCCTGATTTCTGTCTCTAAACGCAACAATTAATCCAATCAACTAAGAGATGCCATTTTAGCTACCATGCAGGGCCACGTATTAACTCGCATGCAAGTCGACTTTGATTTCTTGGTGATCAGCGTAGTTCGCTCCATGCATTGGGTTTGCGGGGAGATAACAAAGCGAGAGTAAGGGCGTTTGGTTACATTGCTTAGGCTGGTCATAGTGGTGAGTAACTTGGACTAGTACAACATGCATATGTTACTAGTCTATGTTACTACTGTGAAGTTGCCGTCCGAAGCGAGCCGATCGGCTCTCTGAGCTAACAAGGTTTTCTAGCCCACCCAAGCTAGTTGGCCTAAAAGCTAACATATTTTAACAGTTCCAAGCGCCTAACCTTTCCCGGCTATGCTATAAGCTGTTCTTGCTAAGGATCAAGCGCTCCATAAGTGACAGCTTCGCTAGCTTGAGGCCGGGGAGGGATTGAGATCACGAGATTAATGGGCAGCGCCTAAACATTATAGGAATATCTGATTTGATAGGATGACTTAACACCTAGGCGGAGGCGATTACTACTCCTTAGTCCAGGTTTGATGGAATATTAAATCACCTCTTCTCTTCTTGTCGTACTCCATTTGTATCTCACTTCACAGTAACCGCTTTTCATGAGATTTTCCTATTCTATGAACACTGTGTGTGCATGTGCGTAATGCGTGTGTGTGTTTAACAGACATGTGTGTGTTAGAGGCGACAGATCGACCTACTCCTCTGAGAGAGATGGTGTGTAGTGTACGATTTTAGCCGTGAGTGGTGCATCCTCTCGTTTCAGGCGTCCGGTGGGCAGGCGGACAGCTGCCACGCCCGCTCGACCAGCTGGCCCTCAAAGCCCCTCCATCACCCATACGTGCTTCCCTTGAAAGCGGTCGGCGCCGCTCAAAGAATCGTTGCCGCATTCATGCCGGGCAAGCGGGCGCGACCTCTCTTGGCTCCTGCGTTGAAGGGAGAAGCGGATTCAAAGTGATGGTTGCCGTCCGTCAACTTCTTCTTTGGGTCTATGTGATTTGATGGCTCATTGGTCATTATTCTTGAGGTGGTAGGACTGTTGGATGTCCACGCTTTCGGCGAAAGGAGGTACTACTAGATTACAATTTCCTCCATTCTTCTGTAGGAGGAGTGCAAGAGTAGTGGCTCTGTGAGCTCGGTGATTACATGGCCCACCTCACCTTGTCACCATATTTTACGGACACCTCGGTAACTCTTTACATATTACTCCCTCCGTTCCTAAATATAAGTTTTTGTAGAGATTCCACTAGGTGGACTACATACGGAACAAAATGAATGAATCTACACTTAAAATGCATCTATACATCCGTATGTGGTTCATGGTGAAATCTCTACAAAGACTTATATCTAAAACGGAGAAACTCTGTATAAATCGTACTATAATTTATCGCGAGATAGTACAATGCTATGAAGCTTCGACTTATTACATGTATCTTCGTCCAAGGTTGCCGTTGCAACATTTCATCAAATACAAAGGATACTAACATGCATGCTATTGCATCTCAATGATTGACAGATCATAGCAAATATGTACTCCCTTCGTTCCAAAATAAGTGTCTCAACTTTATGCTACATACAGAGCAAAATGAGTGAATCTACACTCTAAAATATGTCTATATACATCAGCGTTTGGAGTATGTACTAGTAGTTCATATTGAAATCTACTAAAGGACATATATATTCCAAACAATATGATAATCTCTCTAACCAAGGTAGTAGGGACGAGGAGTAAACAGAGGGAGTAGTAAAATTTTCTCCTCGTCCTGCGAGCCACCGCGCGCGTGGGCGAGGGGGCGGGCGTAAGGCGTATAGTACTACTACTACTCATGTAGTCCCTAGCCATTGAAACAGAGACAGCTAAAGAAAAAAAAACGATCCATGTAGTCCCTAGCCCTTGAACCGTAAACCCTAACCAGGCTTTAATTTGCTGGCAACGTCGGTGCTTCCTAAGAAATGAAGTTTGCAACCCTTTGACCATCGGATCATTTGTGCGATTTCACCAAAATCGAGATGAGCATCCACATGGCAGAGAAATTGAAGAAGCGTGATTAGAATAAGATTCTTGGGACTAGTTGATGAGACATAAACTCATCACAAATACGATGCGTAGAAGCCGGTAGAGGTATGCAGGGCAAAGAAGTAGAAATATCCACGGAGTGATGTGGGCAATTGGAGGCGATGGTGCAAGCCCGGCTGTAAAGGGAGTTATACACGAGGGATGTCGGGACATAGCTCAACCTAGAGGGGCGGCGGGAGGAGTCAACTACCCACGTCGCGGCGATGAGCAATGGATGAAGAGCAACCTCACGGCTTTGTGAGAGAGAATGGAGGGACCCCTGATCGGGACGTCTTGACGGTGGGTTTCACCGTCGGCGGCGCCGACGCATCTACACTAAGCATCCACCCCTTCCCGGTGGGCGTGATCCGCTGGGATGGTAGAGATGTGGTGTCGATTGTCAAAACGGCGGATCTCGGGTGGGGGTCCCGAGGCTGTGCGTCTAGGCGGATGGTAACAGGAGACAAGGGACACGATGTTTTACCAGTTCGGGCCCTCTTGATGGAGGTAAAACCCTCGTCTGCTTGATTGATATTGATATTGTGGATGTTTACAGAGTGGATCTACCACGAGATCAAGGAGGCTAAACCTAGAAGCTAGCCTATGGTATGATTGTAAGGGTTGTTGTTAGAGTCCTACGGACTAGAGCCATCCGGTTTATATAGACACGGAGAGGGCTAGGGTTACATAGAGTCGGTTACAATGGTAGGAGATCTACATATCCGTGTCGTAAGCTTGCCTTCCACGCCAAGGAAGTCCCATCCGGACAGGCGAAGTCTTCAATCTTATATCTTCATAGTCTTGGAGTCGGTTGATGGCGATAGTCCGGCCGATGATAGTCCGGCCGATGATGGTAGTCCGGCTATCCGGACACCCCTAATCTGGGACTCCCTCGGTAGCCCTGAACCGGGCTTCAATGGCGATAAGTCCGGTAGCGTATATTGCTTGGCATTGCAAGGCGGGTTCCTCCTCCGAATGATAGAAGATTGTGAACACCGGGATAGTGTCGGCTCTGCAAAATAAATTCCACATTCCACCGTAGAGAATAACATATACACAAGTTCAATCTCTTGGCGTTTTCTGCGGCATGACATCACGCCACTACCAAGCCATTATTTAAATCGTTTTTACTCTACCACCTCAGCGCATTTAGCGGCGGTTTCATTAACACGTCTTGTCGAGCGAGATCGTGTTTCCCCTTAATCCGGATTCTCATCAATGCGGACGTGGGTAACCCAACGCGCCATTGATGGTGGCGCTTGGGAGATAGCGAGTTTTACCGGGCGGTGGGGATCGTGAACTTAGCCCGCCCATATAAGGGATAAGTTTACCTTCTCACCTCGCCTTCTTCCTCCTTTGCTTATCCATCTCCGCTTTTCGAGCTCCAGCGCCCAAGTTCGCGCATCTCGTCTCAACCTTCTCGACCATGTCCGGGCGGGAGGTAAATGGTTGGCCTCCACCGTTAAGGAGGAGCACATCATAAACTTCTTGGCGCGGATACCTCTCGGCGACATCGCGCACCGGCTGCCGACGAGGGCAGCTCATCCCCCAGGCCCCATGAGAGGTCGTCTTTCTTCCCACTTCCTCCATGGTGGGCTTTCCACTTCACCCCTTTGTCCAGGGGCTCATGTTCTACTCGGCCTGGATTTCCATGATCGGCGCGAACTTCATCCTCAACATCTCGGCGTTTATCGTCGTGTGCGAAACCTTCCTGCATCCGGCCCCACTTGACTGTGGCTCAAGACCTTCAATGTCAAGCGAAGGTAGTGAAGAGCACTCAAAGCGGAGTCTTGGGCGCCATGTTGGGCAAGATGCTCAATGTCCTTTGGTTGAAGGGGCCTTCGTGGAATCCGTCAAGGGGTGGCAATCGGGGTGGTTCTATATCACGAGCCCGTGACCCTACATGGTGGCGGCCCCGAGTTCAGATCTGGTATCCTCGCAGCTCACCTCTGGAAGAAAGGGCTTGTTGTGGGGTAGTTGAAGGTGGCGGGACTCCAAGCTTTGTATCCAGAAGCTGGTGAAGAAGCTCGGGCTGGTTGCGTGGTCAAGTCATGCTCGTCCACGGATTCTCCCATGCCAAGCGGGCATTCAATGCTGTGGGAGTTCGATCCGGAACAGCACCCGCGCTGGCGGGCTCTTGACCTGACGTCTGAAAGGCGCTGGAGGTGCTGTTCAAGGCGCCAAAGCCCCGCATCCAGCGACCGAAGATCGGATTTGCTCATGGCGCCAAGCCAGCGAGGTAAGTGATTCTACCCTTACGGGACACTTGCTTTTCATAGTTTCTCTATCGGGTTTAATTTCCCCTTTTCCTTTGGAGGATTTGGATGAGGAAAGCGGACAGATTATCTGCCCGGCATCTATGCCGAAAATCCGTGGGCGCCCGTCTAGCGAGGCTACTGGTTCCGGCACCCGCGTGGTGTCGGAGAAGAAACCAGAAGGAGGCCACGTGTGCTCGAAAGAGTTCCGGTTTTCAGGTGTCCAAGCGACTCGAGGCGGACTCCTCCCGAAAATGAGGAGGAGAAGAGGACTCTCTCGGAGGAGGAGAGAGGAAGAAGCTTCCCCAATAGGGGAGGCGAAGGGTCAAGAGGAAGGACTATTCCCGGACAGCTCCTTGATGTCAAGCGTTGGCGAGGAAGAATAGCCTTCAAGGGCCAGGCCTCGGCGAGATCGTAAGTATCCGGTTCTGAATGATTTATAGTTTCTTTTTACGTCACATAGTGTCATTACGATGCCGCATGCTGCACGTAGTCCGGCGGTGATGATCTCCCGCTTCATCGGCGGGTCGTTAGCTCCGTCGGATGTAGACTCCATCGACCGCCTCCACCTCGCGACACCGAGGGGCGAGAGTGGGATCCCAGAAAGGACCCATCGGGGGAGCTCGGGCGCCATAAGCGTCCTCCGGACTTCGCGGACTCCATATCAGAACCAGCGGTGGTTCGGAGTCGACGGCCTACCGAATGAAGGGCAAGACCGTGGCAGCGGCGGCTTCCGTCCAACCGGGCGCCAGGCAATTGTTGGGCGCTTCTAAGCGCTTCCATCGAGGAAGAACACCGCACTATTATGAGTGCGGTGATTGAAAAGTGCAACACGCCAAGGCGGGCTGGCCAGCTTCTGATAGCCTTCTATCGGGCTTTGAGGTAAGAAGTTAAAAATATGCAATGTAATATCGCATAGGCGGTAGCCCTTGATGCTCGGTTCGGTGTTGGAAGAAAAGCGGACTAAGGATCTGAAAAAAGAAGATATCATGAGGTTGCTAAAAATTATGTCAATATGGGTTGTAGGCTGCTTCTTGACCTCTGCCGCCTTGTTGTGGAGGTCGGTGCTTTGAAGCGAGGAGCTCGGCGGTCGAGCAAGATCTCGGCCGCGCCGAGCAGCTCGGGACAAAGAAGGTGAGTAACACCACTTTGAACTTGTACCTTCTGAAAAGGATTTAGGTTGCCAAAAAATAACAAGGATAACATGGATGCTGCGGGGCCACGAGCAGTGGCGACCACGAAGGAGGCGTGTCATGACGAGCATAATCTGACCGCAGGCAGGCGAGCGAGAAAAGCAAGAAGCGCGGGTGGTGGTGGTTCAGCAAGAGCTCCGGGCTCTCATGGAAAAGCATGAGAGTTTGGGCGTGACTCAAAGACTTCGAGTCGAGCTTGCCTCGGCTCTCGAAAGTATAAAACTGCCAAGGCCGATGCCCATAAGTCCCTTCGGGAGATTGAGTTGATGAGGAAGATAGCGGCGAGTAAGGCATTTTTCATGCAAAGCAAGCATGTGAATGTAAATTACGTGTTACTTTCCCGGTCGGAGCTCTCGAGGGCATTTGCAGATCTGCCTCGCGGCGTGTCGATCGCCGCATTCTACCGAGCGAGGAGGAGCTCAGCGGAGAAGGTCTTGGTCTCGATATCTTTGAGGCCGGCCATCAGTGCCCCTAGCGACCAGTGAAGCAGCTGGTCGAGCTCCTAAAGCTGGCCGAGCAGGCCATGAAGGGCCTCGTAGTCGGTGTGGCTGGAGAGCCATGCACAGGAGCTACCGACCTCGTCGGCGGTTGGTGGATCGTGCCCCAGGTGGAGGTTATCAAGCGCTCCGCTTTGTATTGAAGGTGCTCGTCGGGCCCTTGCCAGCGCAAAAAGTGCATTAGGGCAAGCTGGATGCGGGCTAATCAGCGGCCGCCACCAGCGAGGCAAGGAATATCGTACACCGAAATGTACTATAAGGCTGTCTGAAGGGTGCCCATAAGATTGCGGATGAGTGCCCCAGGGATGTAATTATTGAGTAAATTAGCAATGTGTTATCTGTGCGCTGAAAACTTTGTTCATATCGCTAAGCAGCGCTTGTTAATTTAAAATATTACCTTCCGTGCGGCCGTTTATTAAATCGAGAGATGGCAAGTCGTCGACTTCAGCCCCCATGCCATGAGTGCTGGGGTGTTCGGGATAGACTTGAGCACTCTTGTTCCCATTTTGGGTCCATCTGGGGCGCTCAACACAGCGAACAAGGCAACGGACTTATAGTGCTTGAACACTCTCACTTAGCCATAGAATTCTATAATTCTAAATTTAGTGAAGCCCCTAGTATTCGGAGGACCCGAATTAGGGCGCTATCCATGCCTTCATCGGACATTATCCGGAACTTCGCTCGAGCGGCGTAGGTCTTTAAGGACCGAAAGGACCTCTCGAACAGCGACCAGTCTCGCCTTATCATGACGATCAGTTTAGCTTTCTCCAGGCGTTAACCTGGCTCAACAGGCGCAATCGCGAGTGGTTCTCCAGTGCTACCTTAGCCGATAGAGCGGGCGTAAGGTGCCAAACATGGGGCAGGCAAACCCAACTATTGACCCAAGACATGATTGAGCCGATTCATATAATGCTATAAGTTGGGGTGTCGCACTTGTGAAAGTGTTGGACTTTATCACACCATAATCGGAGAACATAAGCCCTGGTGTATTTGGCCGTACCAAAATGTGCAGGTGCAACATGTAAATAAATGAACATATATATATATATAAGGTAATGCAATTATGGGCAAAAAGTGCTGCATTTTATTAGAGAAGATATGCTATGAGTGCGGAATGATACAAATAGTCACGGAAAGCAAGAGTTGGGCCGAATTAAAGGCGTCTCCCTCGAGGGGTAGTCAGCGGAATGTTGTATTTAACAAATTTAATGCTACGTGATGGAGACCACTGAGTGTTAAATCATGACCTTTGTCCTTCCACAGCTGTTGCATCATGAGTTGGCAGGTTCGCCGCGGACGAGTTCTGTATAAAAAGAGAAATAAAAGAAAAAAAGCGACACACTTGGGAGCCCTGGTGTGGTCGAACCGCACTCTGGGTCTGTTGTGGTTGTTCCTTTCCCCTATGCCCATGGTATCTCAGGCGTAATTATGTCTGTGAGTTTGTCTAACAATTTTGCGAGGGCTGGGGTTGAGGCCGCATTGCTCTGGCGTGCTCGGGCGTGCCGGTGGTCTTGGTTGATGTTGCTCGAGCGCGTTTGGCGTGTCGGTCGTTTAACGGCGGACTCAAAATGCCTTAAAAGGCTGCTCTGTACTTCGCGCGAGCGCTGTATGTTCCTCCGTTCGGAGGGCGTTCCGTGTTTCCATTGACGTGATGACTCGCGAGGGCTGGCATCTTGAGCTTAAGGTATGCATAATGCGGCACCGCGTTGAATTTCTTGACAGCGGTTCGTCCGAGCGAGGCGTGATAGCCCTTGTGGAGCGGGACTATGTCGAAGATTAACTCCTCGCTTGGAAATTATCCGGGGATCGGAAGACCACTTCGGTGTGGCGAGCACTGTACAATTGGCCTCGACACCTGGTATGGCGCCTTTGAAGGTTGTCTTTGTAGGTTTAATCCTTGAAGGGTCTATGCCCATCTTGCTGCTGTATCTGATAAAGCGAGTTAGAGCTCTGCCGCCGTCCATCAGGACTCGTGAGGTGAAATCCATCGGCGATTGGGTCTAAAACCAATGCGGCGAATCCGCCATAAGCGGATCTTGGTCGGATGGTCTCTTGATCGAAAGTGTTGAAGCAAGAGGACCATGGGTTGAATTTAGGCGGTGGCTCCATCGGCGTATCGTCCCTTAGTGCGCTTCCGCTCCCTCTTGGGAATATCGTTGCGTATATCATGTTTACCGTCCGAACTTGAGGGAATCCCTTTTGTCCTCTGTTGTTCGACGGCGGGTCTCTTCCTCGTCATCGCTGTGTAGCCTTGTCACTGTTTTGGCGATTAATTTGCACTGCTTGAATACCCAACAATCTCTGTTGGTGTGGTTAGCTAGCTTTACGGGATTTCCATGTATTTGTGAGGCGGTCAGTATTGGTCCAAATTGGGCCGGGCCGAGTGGTTCTTTTGAATGGCTTCTTCCGTTGACGGGCTTGGAGCCTCGGAATCCGGCATTGACTGCGTATCCTCATTGTTATCGCCCGTTAATGCAGCGTTTGTTTTGTTTAAGCGCAACCTGCCATTGCGTTCCTTGGTATCCGGACTGCCAGCGTTTTTCTTTGAGGTTGTTGCTGCGAGCTAGCCAGCTATCCTCTCCCGCCGAAGCGGGTCATGAGTGATGTGAGGGCTGCCATGGATTTCGGCTTCTCCTCTCCTAGGTGCGGGCCAGCCACTCGTCGCGGATGTTATGTTTGAAGGCAGCGAGGGCCTCGCATCCGGACGGTCGGCGATTTGATTTTCTTTGTTAGAACCGTGTCCAGAATTGCCTAGCCCGATTAAATGCGGCTGCTGGATTATGTGGCTTAGGTCATCGTCCGGTTAGTGCTTTATCGTGCCACAGGAAGTTGTCGAGGAATGCGGCTTCGGGACTTCCGACATCAATTGACTCTGCGGGCAGGCTGTTAAGCCAATGCGAGCTGGTCCTTTAAGCGGCGGGAGATATTTGATGGCGTGAAGATGCGTCGCGCGGGCCATATGTATATGGAGGAGATAATCCTCAATCAAACGCGGGGTCTGTTGTGCCATCGTAGGATTCGATATTAACGGGTTTAAACCCTTGAGGATTTGATGATTCATTACTTCGTCGGTGAAGCATAGTGGGTGTCTTGGTGCCTCTGTATTGAGCAATATCGCGGCGTAGCTCGAGAGTGTTATGCTGCTGTGTTCGGCCCGGCGGAGTAGCTGTATCCGTGTGACGGTATTAGTCGTGGGTCTTAGGGCATACGTGATCCATAGATAGATCTGGATTGTCTTTCCTTGTCCTCAATATATCTACGCAAGTCAAATAGCGTTCCCCGTGGCTTCATGCTTTTTGGCGATGAGAGTGCAGTTTTAGTGGAGGCTTGCGCCTCTGTCGCGGCCACGAGGTGGTGATCTGCCGTATTAATGCGCTGGTGATGCGGGTTTATGCGCTTCCTCCTCTAATCGGAGGAGCAACTTGCGTTTTAGGTAACTTTTGGAGGGGCGTTCAAGTTCATACTCTTGACGCGAGGACCTCGGTCCACACAGCCGGCGATGGGTCTTGATCAGCTTGAAGCTGTTGCTGCTTTTCTTTAGGCTGTTTGTCGTGGCCATTAGCCTGCGTCTGAAAGCAGCTCTTGTTGCCAGGATCCTCGGGCACAGCAGATTCGTCGTCGTCGAGGCTTGCCTCGTCTCGGGAGGAGGTAAGTAATTGTCATCCTCGACCTCTTCGTCTGCCGCCCTTCGTGAGGGCTTGCTTACGCCTCCTCTGTGCTGGATCGTCTTTGGAGGGTTGCCTTCGACACTACGGGTGTTATTATCTCTGTGCGGAATCTCCATTCTTGTCGTGGCGGGATTTAGGCGGCGCCCGCTGGCGTCGGCGCAGGCTGTTTCTTTAAGGAATCGGCCTCCGTTGCTTCTTCGTCGTCCCCATCTTTTGGGGTGTCCACCATGTATATGTCGTATGGCGAGGTGGTCTTCCGGTGTCTGTAAACCTTGGTTCTTAGTAATCTCGGCATAAATCGTCCATACGTCGATGTCTTGAATCGTAATCGAAATCGTCGGTTAAATCGTCGGCGGTGGCTACGAGTGGGTGGTGGTGAGCTCTGAATTTCTTCGTCGTCAGTGTCCCAACCATCCTGGCCGTAGTTCGCTAGGAGCTCTCGGATAGCAAGAGGTGCTTGATGAATTTATGATATCGCCCGAAGGCGAGTCTGAAAAGATGTCCATGGCGGTGAATTCCATGATCGGCGTAATCGGATTCGTGGCGAGGCGAGGAGGTTGGTCCGAGAGTCCGGTACCTCGGAGTCATAGGCTTTATCGGGACAAGGTAAGTGTTCGGCTCCATCGCCGTAGAAGTTGCAGCTCGAGGTGGTGTCCAGCCATCCGTCCTCGTCGAGCGATCGGCTCGGACTATGAGTCGGGCCGGATTAGTGTCTGACCTCAAGGTGATGTCCGTGGCGAGTTAAGTCATGCCCATCGTGACAACCGCACGCTTCGGCTGTGGCTCAGATCCATCGAAGATCAAGTCCCGCGGATATCGGCCGTGAAGTTTAGGCTTCAAACCTGACACGGCGGCGAGGCGTAGCTTCGATCTGCTCGAGATGGCCAAGTGAGTTGGCCCATAGTGGAAAACGCCCGAATCTGAAGATCTGTCGGGAGAAAAGTCTCACCAGGACTGCGTCGTTGTTGATTGAAGAGGCCATCAAGCCTATCGGTGGCGACGAGAGGAACTCTCAATGAAAGCACCAATGTCGGTGTCAAAACCGGCGGATCTCGGGTGGGGGTCCCGAGCGTGCGTCTAGGCGGATGGTAACGGGGAGACAAGGGACACGATGTTTTACCGAGGTTCGGTCCCTCTTGATGGAGTAAAACCCTATGTCCTGCTTGATTGATATTGATATTGTGGATGTTTACAAGAGTGGATCTACCACGAGATCAAGGAGGCTAAACCCTAGAAGCTAGTCTATGGTATGATTGTAAGGGTTGTTGTTGAGTCCTACGGACTAGAGCCATCCGGTTTATATAGACAGGAGAGGGCTAGGGTTACATAGAGTCGGTTACAATGGTAGGAGATCTACATATCCGTATCGTAAGCTTGCCTTCCACGCCAAGGAAAGTCCCATCCGGACACGGGGCGAAGTCTTCAATCTTATATCTTCATAGTCTTGGAGTCCGGTTGATGACGATAGTCCGGCCGATGATAGTCCGGCCGATGATGGTAGTCCGGCTATCCGGACACCCCCTAATCCGGGACTCCCTCATGTGGCCACAGTGGTTTTGTGCGAGAGAGTGTGAAAACTAAAGAGAGCAACCCTAGCAAGCAACCGTGTAGGCTCGTCCTACCTATGTATATAGTGGAGCGGTTTACTTTTCTCTCCATATGAACCTATTTATATTGCGTACGTGCCACTGAAGAAAAAAACTTTATTTATAAATGACGCGGCACCTACTACTCGTTCTCCTATAAACCTTGCGCTTGGCATCTCCAAACTTATAAAGTCGAGCAATAATGGTACTACGGTATATATCGTTACGGCTATATGAGACCGAATGAATTGTTGCCCGTCCACCATGTGGCGAGGTCGGCGAGAGAGTGCGTACTATTACGTTCATTTCAATATGGACTACATACGAACAAAATGAGTGAATCTACACTCTAAAATACGTCTATATACATCGAGTGTTTGGAGTATGTACTAGTAGTTCATATTGAAATCTACTAAAGGACATATATTCCAAACAATATGATAATCTCTCTAACCAAGGTAGGGACGAGGAGTAAGCGGAGGAGTACTAGTAAAATTTTCTCCTCGTCCTGCGAGCCACCGCGCGCGTGGGCGAGGGAGCGGGCGTAAGGCGTAGTAAGCAAGCTTCACCTCATCCTGTGAGCCACCGCGCCCGTGGGCGGGGAGGCAACATACTAAGCAAGCTTCTCCTCGTTCTGCGAGTTGGGGACACATCAAAAGTACTCCGGTGTATAGAGCCTTGCCTCTAAGGTAGGCCCCACATGGTTTGCCTCTTTTTTAACATAAGCGTCAAGTGCAATTTGTTTGTTCACCCGTGGTAGGCGATCCTCCCTCCATCTAGTGGACAACAGTACATGTCAAATTACCACGTGGGCTGCCTTTTCATACAGAAATGAGCTCCACCGTGTACCATGTGGTGTGGTTGGGAAAGAGGCGAGAATGCGTGCGCCGTCGTGCACCTCTTCTCTTCGTGCCGTCCCCACCTACGTGGGTGTGTGTGAGAGATACAAACCTAGACAAATGGCTTGTGCGTTCGTGAGTTTTTTTTTGTTTTGGGGGGGAGGTTGATTTCGTGAATGTATTTGTGGGAATATGTGTCGATGACATCTCAAAAAAATTGCATGCAATGTGTGTGAAATGGAGGCCTATCCATATCATATATAGAGGATCGGGCGATCCACGAGAAGAGAGGGAGGGGTCATAGATATCGATAGACTCGAAGAGAGGATCAAGTGGGTGGGTGCGAGATCGATGAAGAGAGCCATCGAAATTGTGTGTGTGTGCAAGTCAAAGATATAGGGCGACTGACCTAGCTACCGGAATGTCAGAGGGCACAGGTCAAGTTTGTGTGTGGTAGGGAGACATGACTAGGCGCTCGATGTATTGGTGTGTGTGTGTGTGGGAGGGGTGGGGAGGGGGTAGGGGAGAGAGGCCTAACTATAGAGGTAGAAACGACTTCGTATATGTGTTGAGAAGGAGAGACCTAGCTATGTCTTGAGGGAGATCGGTCGACATCCATACATAAGCGAAGGACGGAAAATAGGATGGGAGAGAGAGAGAGAGAGAGAGAGAGAGAGAGGGAGGAGAGGGTAGAGTGCTGGATGGGTGATGGAGTTTCTTCTTGGAGATGGTGGGGAGGCCTACTAGACAAGCGAGGTGGAACTGCAATATTATCAATAAGAGTGGGGATGTGTTTACGTGTGTGCACATGCGTGATAGATCTGTCGGGACACATCCATGGATGATGAAGGGAACCATGTGTTTGGTAAGCAAACCTAACTAGATCGTTAGATCAATTGTTGTTTAATCGGAGGAAGGGAGACATAACTAATGAGGTAGATCGATCGGCGCATGGGGAAAAGCGAGTTATAAGGACCTAGCTAGCTATATGTATAGCGGGAGATCGGTCGGTGTCGTCCATTTGTTAGAGTCAAATAAGGCCCGGAGAGCGGATAAGCAGAGAGAATGGAGCTAGGAGGTGGTGCGAGAGGCCCAGCTACTAGCTAGATAGGGGAGGAGTGTGCGGTTGTGAGATCGATGAAAAGAGGCGAGAGTTTACGTGTATGGGACCGTATGAGAGACACGAGGCAAGGACACATAAGGAGGAGATTGAAGGTGCATGTGTATGTTGTGGCAGACATTTGGAGAGGTTTATCGATCGGTGTGTGTCGGAAAGGAGTTGTGGAGACTGTGGGAGAGCGACCTAAAGAAAAAAATGAATGTCTTGTGATGGATAGAATCTTTGAGGGAGGAGGAGGCGAGGAGGGTGTGTGCATGCGAGAGAAAGTTAGTGGTAGCTACAAAGGTTAGAGGATTGTGTGGGTGTAAGAGACTAACAAACATCATAATTTGATATGAAAGTGGATTCATATATTTGAATAGGAGATCATAGTGTTTTAAACATATGCATGCATGAATATAAGCGGTGATCGCATGTTGTGGTTTTGCACATGTTATACCATAATGTGATAATGCATGGCGTTTGCAACTCACAGCTAAATGTCGAACAATCTAAACCATACTATACATCGAACAATCTCACATTTCATTTGAATTTGTGATAATGTGTGGCATTTGCATCTTACAACTAAATATCGAACAATCTAAACAATACTATATATCGAACATTCTCACATTTTATTTGAATTTGTGGTAATGTGTGGTGTTTGCAACTCACATCTAAATACTTGTAGGCGTAGGGGCGGGGCACCATACATAATGTGATAAACACATTATACATATGAGAAATGGTTTAGTTTGTGAAGATCTAGCTAGAGCTTGAAATGTACTATGATTTGAAATCAACATAAAGTGGATTCAAAAGATCGAGTTCGAGTTCATATAGTACACATAGTTCATATGTAACTCGAGACTAATCATGTGGTGTCTTGTGAAGATAATACACAAGCGATGGTTTAACTTGACAATAATGACGATTGTAGATCTTATTAAAACAGAAAGCAATTCAAATGCTTTGACTTCACAACAATCATTATTGTAGATCTTATTCAAATAGAGAAACAATTCAAATTTAGTTCATATTGAGCGGTAGTATATCGTTTGGAATGCACTAAAACATTCATTTGAGTACTAGGTTGCATGCATTATACACGTGGCGAAATATTTTAATTGAACATAACATGAATTCAAAGTTTTGAATGACATTTGTAGTCTTGAATTGATTTGGTACAATACCGTTAGGCTTGTCAAGAAATTTCAACCAGCGCCTTGTTAGCGAAATATTTAAGATATATCTTTGTCTCGTTGTGCTCCGACAACTCCCTCCATCTCAACCCAGCGCCTTGCTATTCCAAAATTACAACGTGCGAAAACTCCCACCTCTGTGAAATCGACCACCTTGAAATGCCGTGATACCCTGAATCGAAAGAACCACCTCAAATTGGTGGGGTACTTTCGTAACTTACCCACATTTAGGACAAGCGCGTCCCTAAGCCATGGTTCCCCACTCCCATCCCATCCCCCACCCATTCATACACGAGGCCGGAAAACCCACGAAGCCCCACCCTCCTCCGTCCGCCACCCAGCCGGAGCCTCTTCCCCGATGACGCCGTCCACAGCAACACCTCAACGTCCCTCATCCACCGTACCGGATGAGGATCTGTCCTCGATCTGGTCGTCGCGCCGGTTCATCCACCCCGTCCTCCACCACCAAGGAGTTGCCCCGATGTTCCCCTCGTCTTTCGCGCCACCTCCATTCCCACGCTGTCGTCTTCACCTGCACCACCGGAAGAGCATCATCATCACCGTTTCCTCGGATGAAGCTGCGGCCTAATCGGCGCCACCAAAGAGGTTGTACACTAATCGCCACATTTTCTTCTTGATTCGATCTCATGGTGCTGCCAGTGCTCGGTCCCGAGCCGACACGGTGCGGCTCCATCCACGGCGGCATCGCCGGCCACTTCCTCCACAGTGTCGCTCCCTCGACGGTGACGTCCACATTAGTAGGAGCAGCTACTGCTTTAGCTCTCGCTCATGCCGCTGCTCTGCTCTTGCTCTCGGTCCCCTGCCTGGTCTGCTCTTGCTCTTTCTCTTGCTCGCGCTGCTGCTCTCGCTCTTGCTCTTGCTTGTGATGCTGCTCCGATTTAGCTACACTTCAGTCGACTGAATTGACTTTTGGGTCAGTCGATTTTCAGGGGGTGGGGGGCTCGCCGGAGTTAAGGAAGAACTAGCGCAGCGGGGAGGGGGGCTCATGGGAGGTACCCACTATCTATCTTAGGGTTGAGGGTGGGGGCGGTGGTGTTGGCGGTGGTGGGGTGGTGGTGTGGGGATTGAGAAAAAGCTCGGCACAGGGGGGGCTCTGAGGATCTTTGGGCGAGGCGGACCCGGCGGTGGGGTATTTTCGAGGTGGGTAGGCGGCTTTACCGCCCGGCCATGGTGTGCCAGCAACTGTTTGGCGGTGGTGGTGGCGGCTCGAGGTGGAGGTTGAAGATGAGCGCAGGCCCTTGATTTCGTGTCCAACGGCTGCAAAATCGATTGACGGAGATGAAAAATTCAGTCGGTGGCGTGTAGCCTCACCTCTAGTGCGTTCGGTTTAAACGGTAAAATTCAGTTTCGACTGACAAAATTCAGTTTAAATGAGTTAAGTTCAGTTTGACGGTTAAATTCAGTTTGGCGATTAAATTCAGTTTAAGCCAGTTAAGTTCAGAGATGGCTGATGATATACATCTAGCACTTTGTGGTTATGTATTTTACGTGATCTATTGGAGATACTATTAGAGTTCCACTCAGGTTAGCATTGTCTCTCTTGTCCTGCTTCAGCCTCGGCGTCGTACAACTCACCGGAGCTGCTCCAACGATGAAACCCTCCATCACAGTGGAGCAGTACCTCGGGCTCCATCTCCAGACGCCTAAGATCTTCTTCCCCACCGCCGGCAACCACGACAACTGCATTACCATCATCAACTGAGCAGATGACCTTGAGGACTACACGGGTCCACAAGAGAGGTCGCATTCTTCCGTGTCTGCTTACGTTATGCATTGCTTAATATGATGACATGCTACTTTATCATCGTGTTCACCTATTAGACTCTGACTCAGGTCCAAACTTATGCTGAAACTTGAGTTTTTAAATGGTTGTGGGGTACATATTGGGGCAGCAATCAGTACTATCGGTCTACTATCTGGTTAATCTCGGGTGTCTACTATGAGTTTCATGTTGGGTGCAAACAAACATTAAAGGAGCCATTATCTGTATTTTTTAACTAAAGCTATTATCTGCCTGCTATCATTTGTTTTGGGTCTATCACAGTTTGCTACCATCACTCTAGATTTGTGCATGCACTCCTTACATAATCTCACTATGTTTTATTCCTATGCATGTGGGTTATTGTACACAATGGAACTGAACATGTAGAGCAAAAAGGCGAGCCTTGCGTGGCAATAAAATTTCATGCAGCGTCGCTCCATGGTGGGCGCAAAGGCAGCCCCCCTCCACCCATTTGGATCATAATCAAGAGGAAGATAACATTACGAGGGGATTGAGGCGAAGACAACTCCTATTTACCCCATGAGGTCTTCGCTCTAACTTGGCATGTTGATGTTGGTAATATCATGCATATGGTGCCTTGCATTGCTTACTGTATACATCAAAGATGTCATCTGCTTAGTTTAGACATGCTTTGTGTCAATGCCATATGTTTAGTTTCTTTATCGTATATGTGAATCATGCAATGCCATCTTGTTTAGCCAGGCATCATATATGTGATTTTGCAATGCCACCCTGGTTAGCCAGTCATCTTATATGTGAATTATATCATGACGTCATTTTTTTATTACGTGTTAAAATTGTCAACAATTTTAGTACATTCAATTACTCTTCTGTGCATCAGCCATTTGACGGTCATGGAAAAATCTGGAGTGAAACAAGGTCTTGGAGCGGAGACAATGCTATCGGAAGCGCATGTCTTGCTGGTTCTGAGATAGCTCCTCGGAGGAGGATTCAAGAGCAGATGACCAGTCCTATTCCCCCGAGGTGCATGCTCTAACTTGGCAGGGTTATGTTGCTCATATCGTGTGTATGGTATCTTGCATTGCTATGTCATTTGCTTAGTTTAGACATGATTTGTGTGAATGCCACTTGTTTAGTGTCTAATTACCATATATGTGAATTATGCAATGCCATCTTTTGCAAGACATTATATATGTGAATTATGCAATGCTATATTGTTGCAAGGCATTATATATGTGAATTATGCAATGCCATCTTTTGCAAGACATTATATATGAATTATGCAATGCTATATTGTTGCAAGGCATTATATATGTGAATTATGCAATGCCATGTTGTTTAATAGCGTCATATATGTGAATTATATCATGCCATCCTTTTTGTATTTATCATTGCTTTTGTCAACAATGTTTGTATATTCAACTGCTCTTCCTGTGCATCAGCCATTTGAATTGGTGATGGAGAAATCGGAGTGAAAACAAGGTCTTGAGCGAGACAATGCTACTGGTGAAGCAGATATGTTGCTGGTTACATATAGCTCTTGAGAGGAGGATTGAGGAGATGACCAGTCCTATTATCCCCACGAGGTGTATGCTCAAACTTGGCGGGGTTATATTACTCATATCATGCATATGTTGTATTGCAATGCTTAGTTTTTACATCATATACGATATTGAATGCCATCTCCTTAGTTGACACATCATATATGTCGATTGCCCTCTGCTCACTTCCTTAGTATATAAATCATATATTTGAATTATATCATGCCATGATGTTTACATAGACAGCATGTATCTGAATTATGGCATGCCAACCCATTTTCTAAAGACATAATATAGTTATATCATCTCATCTTGTTCACATAGTCATCATATTTTGAATTATGTCATTCTATCCGTGAATTATATCATGCCATCATGTTTCCATCGACGGCATGTTTGTGATTTATGGCATGCCAACCACTTTAATAGACACATCGTATAGTTATATCATGTCATCCTGTTTACATGGTCATCATATTTTGAAGTATGTCATTCTATCCTGTTTAGTTAGCCATCATACATGTGAAATTGTGTCATGCTATCATGTTTAATTAGCCATCATATATTTGAAATTATGTCCTGCTATTACATTTGGTTAGACAACATAAATGTGAATTATTTCATGCCTGTTTTCTTCCTACTATCCATTGCACTGTCTATCTTACAATGTACTGTACATTCAATTACTTTTCTTGTTTATCAGCCATTTCAATTGGAGGGTGATGGCGATATCTGTGGGAGTAAAACACGGTCTTGAGAAAAGATCGTGCTACTGTCAATGGAGATAGAACCATGGTTGTACTTTCCCAAGAACCAGCCCCACCACATAACCCGGACTCACATGATTGTACCCCTACCCATTTGGACGAGAGAACCAGCTACACCTTCTAACCCCAACCCGGAGATAGTAACCCGGTTCCGTTGACACAACACCGTCTCCACCATAGAGCACCCAAACACGAGCAGTTAGTAAAGGCAAGCTGCAGTGCCCAAAGCACGAGGACCACCACTCCGAACCCCAAGTCAGCGCTTAAAGAAGAAGAAGAATTGTTCTCAGGTCAGGTTCGTAGCTATGGTTCATACTACTTTGCTCTTGCATAACGTATTTACTCATACCAACTAATTTCAAATTTGAAGGATGCAATTGAAACTCAATGGTGTAACGGTATGTTTTAAACCTGTTTCTTTAACGTGTTTCTGTTGTAACTTGCTCTATGTTGATTTCAGTTTCAATTGAATAAGCAGTTATGTTCTCATGCCATGCACATTACAAGTTTTGTTATTGCTGTGTAGTTTCCACACTTATATTATGTCTATGCTGCTTTGTCTTAAATAGATATGATTGAACTGTATCTATCTTGATTTGGAAACATAAACTAGAATGATATATACCATATAGTGACCATACTACATAGATATATGTTTGTTTCATGCTGTTATCATGTCCACCTTACTACTAAACTGGTTTACCAAAATGAGTTTCATATACTACATTGTAAACCTGTGATGTGTTTGTTTGTTTCTCCTTTAGAACATGAGATAAAATATTGGAGAAGAGTACCCGTTATGCAATGGTAAAGGAAGTAATGCAGATCAGGTTCAAGATAGTGAGACATCCTGTTGTTCTCCAAAAGCTATAAAAACTATATTGAAGACAGAGACAACCCCAAAGTCCTGTCTTGATGTAGTGTTAGATTCTTGGCTACTCTTTGGCACCAGCTCTTGAACTCATTGCTGAATCAGTTCGACTTCTTGAGTCTCAACTTCAAGTTGAAAGACATGATCAAATGTTATCTGACGGAAGCCAAAGGGTGAGGAAGTCCTGCGAATTCAGATGCATACTTTACGGTGCAACGACAAGTCTTTGGAGGATTTAAGCGTAAACAAGAGAAAGTTAATAAGCTTGCTAAGCATCTTGCTAGCATTATGGGTACCAAGATATTGTTTCTTGAGCTCTTGAAGTGGTTTGATTACGGACTTGTTTTGCTATGGCGTTTATATCTTTGCTTTGTTCCCTATATTTGCACTTGTGATGAACTTTGATGCCCGATGGATGTAATATGTGTAATAGCCGTGATAATAGCGTAAGTTGCTTGCTTATTTATTTCCGTTGTCTTGTTTATTTGTTTTCTTGTAGTCAGTGCAGTTCTTTTTCCGCGGTTTGCTAGTGGCTGCAATGACCTATTTTTTAAAACTAGGCCACATTAACAATGGGCTACATATTTACTGTAGTTAACATGGGCCTCCTACGGGCTGTAGAAACAATGGGCCTTCTAAGGGTCGTAGAAACAATGGGCCTTCTACGGGGCATAGACACAATGGGCCTTCTACGGGCCGTATCATCAATGGCCCTTCTACGAGCCGTATGATCGGTTGGCCAAACATGGGCCAATAACAGACCACATTGTGGTCGTAAATGGGCTAGAGTTGAAATTGTCCGTTCATGGGCCGACCATAACGGGCCGTCGTTAATAAGCCGTATTTGATGACGCTATGAAAATGGCCCAACGTATTAACGGGCCACAAATGGGCATTGTAACCACGGGTTGTATTTGGCCTAAGCGAAAATAGCGATGTGGGCGAAAGTAAGCGAATCTTTGAAATGAGCCCAGAATAAATGGGCCTGAGAAGGCGAAAGATAACATGGGCTGAAGCATTAGCGGAATAATGGGTGGTTAATGGGTATAAAGTGATACCTTTGTTCATTACGGGACAGTTTACCACGGGCGTTAATGGGCGAGGTTACTAAGGGCCTCATATGGGCCAAAAGGCGTCATGGGCCATACATGGGCGGAAGTTAAAGCGGGCTGGAATTATATTGGGCGGCCCGGATAGCGCTCTTGGGCCTAATTCGGATAAGCCGTAAGCAGGCCACAGGTTAGCGGGCGTAAATGGGCTATATCTTGAGCAGGCGATTAACGAGCTTGCCGTGGGCCAGCCGCCACCTTTTAACCAAGTCAAGCGGGCGGCCTTTTCACGAAATGGGCCTCTGTTGGGCGTGCCACTGTCGGCGTATCATAGGCGCTTTGGGTCCAATGAGTGGATGACATCTGTCCCAGCGGTGAGCCGACACGTGTTTCCTCCAGCCAATGATGATTTTACCGTGGAAAATCCCCATTGGTCGGAAACATTAACGGGTTATCGGATCAAAACCGGACCCGATAAACGCGACATTCCATTACGGTGGATGCCGCGTGTCGGTCACCCTTGGCGAAAGCACTTACGTGACGCGATTTATCATCATGGAAGTGGACACTTAGTGATGATAATTTTGGTAATGTCATGGAACACTTCTCGACAGCACATGTATGACTATCTTGATTACATCATAAATTTGTCATGGATGTACATGCATGACGAGCGTGACCTCGTGACAAACCGTATCATCACGGAAGTGTATTTTTTGTAGTGTTACTTGCCGAGATTGATCGTTAGTATCATCATACCTAGTTTAATCTACGTGCAGCAAGTCTCTTTACTCGTTAAAGTAATGCATCATCCATAACTAACTCATTAGTCACATTGCTTGCAAGGCTTATAGTGATGAGCATTACGAGAGGGCCTAGAGATACTTTTCCGATACGGGTGACAAATCCTAATCTCGATCTATGCCAACTCAACAAACACCATCGGAGACACCTGTAGAGCATCTTTATAATTACCCAGTTACGTTGTGACGTTTGATAGCACACAAGGTGTTCCTCTGGTATTCGGGAGTTGCATAATCTCATAGTCGGAGGAACATGTATAAGTCATGATGAAAGCAATAGCAATAAAACTAAACGATCATTTATGCTAAGCTAACGGATGGGTCTTGTCCATCACATCATTCTCTAATGATGTGATCCCGTTCATCAAATGACAACACATGTCTATGGTTAGGAAACTTAACCATCTTCGATTAACGAGCTAGTCAAGTAGAGGCATACTAGGGACACTCTGTTTGTCTATGTATTCACACAAGTACTAAGTTTCTGGTTAATACAATTCTAGCATGAATAATAAACATTTATCATGATATAAGGAAATATAAATAACAACTTTATTATTGCCTCTAGGGCATATTTCCTTGATCTCCCACTTGCACTAGAGTCAATAATCTAGATTACAGTAATGATTCTAACACCCATGGAGTCTTGGTGCTGATCATGTTTTGCTCGTGGAAGAGGCTTAGTCAACGGGTCTACAACATTCAGATCCGTGTCTATTTTGCAAACTTCTATGTCTCCCTCCTTGACTAGATCGCGGATGGAATTGAAGCGTCTCTTGATGTGATTGGTTCTCTTGTGAAATCTGGATTCCTTCGCCAAGGCTATTGCTCCAGTATTGTCACAAAAGGTTTTCATTGGACCCGATGCACTAGGTATTACAGCTAGATCGGATATGAACTCCTTCATCCAGACTCCTTCATTTGCTGCTTCGAAGCAGCTATGTACTCCGCTTCACCGTAGATCCTGCCACGGCTCTACTGCTTGGAACTGCACCAGCGACAGCTCCACCATTCAATGTAAATATGTATCCGGTTTGTGACTTAGATTCATCGGATCGAGTCAAAGCTTGCATCGGCGTAACCATTTCTGACGAGCTCTTTGTCACCTCCATAAGCGAAAATATATCCTTAGTCCTTTTCGGTATTTTAGGATGTTCTTGACCGTTGTCCGATGATCCACTCTGGATTACTTTGGTACCTCCTGCTAAACTAATATCAAGGCACACATCAGGTGCGGTACACAGCATTGCATACATGATAGAACCTATGGCTCAGGGCATAGGGAATGACTTTCATTTCTCTCTATCTTACGAAGTGGTGGGGCGTTGAGTGCGACTCAACTTCACACCTTGTAACACGCATAAGAACCCTTTCTTTGGTGATCCATTTGAACTTCTTCAAAAACTTTATCAAGGTATGTGCTTTGTGAAAGTCCAATTAAGCGTCTTGATCTATCTCTATAGATCTTGATGCCCAATATATAAGCAGCTTCACGAGGTCTTTCATTGAAAAATTCTTATTCAAGTATCCTTTTATGCTATTCAGAAATTCTATATCATTTCGATCAACAATATATCATCCACATATAATATCAGAAATGCTCTGAGGCTCCCACTCGCTTTGTTGTAAATACAGGCTTCTCCAAAAGTCTGTATAAAACCATATGCTTTGATCACACTATCAAAGTGTATATTCCAACTCAGGGAGGCTTGCACCAGTCCATAAATGGATCGCTGGAGCTTGCACACTTTGTTAGCACCTTTTGGATCGACAAAACCTTCTGGTTGCATCATATACAACTATTCTTTAAGATATCCATTAACGAATGCAGTTTTGACATCCATTTGCCAAATTTCTTAATCATAAAATGCAGCAATTGCTAACATGATTCAGACAGACTTAAGCATCGCTAGGGTGAGAAGGTCTCATCGTAGTCAACTCCTTGAACTTGTCGAAAACCTTTCACAACAAGTCGAGCTTTGTAGACAGTAACATTACCGTCAGCGTCAGTCTTCTTCTTGAAGATCCACTTATTCTCTATTGCTTGCCGATCATCGGGAAAGTCAACCAAAGTCCACACTTTGTTCTCATACATGGATCCCATCTCAGATTTCATGGCCTCGAGCCATTTCATGGAATCTTGGCTCATCATCGCTTCCACATAGTTCGTAGGTTCGTCATGGTCAAGTAACATGACCTCCACAAAAGGATTACCATACCACTTTGGTGCGGATCTTACTCTGGTTGACCTACGAGGTTCAGCAGTAACTTGATCTAAAGTTTCATGATCATCATCATTAGCTTCCTCGCTGATTGGTGTAGGAATCACTGGAACTGATTTCTGTGATGAACTACTTTCCAATTCGGGAGAAGGTACAATTACCTCATCAAGTTCTACTTTCCTCCCACTCACTTCTTTCGAGAGAAACTCCTTCTCTAGAAAATATCCATTCTTAATGTGAATATCTTGCCTTGGATCTGTGATAGAAGGTGTACCCAATGTCTCCTCTGGGTATCCTATGAAGACACATTTCTCCGATTTGGGTTCGAGCTTATCAGGTTGAAGCTTTTTCACATAACATCGCAGCCCCAAACTTTAAGAAAGCGACAACTTGGGTTTCTTGCCAAACCACAGTTCATATGGCGTCGTCTCAGCAGTTTAGATGGTGCCCTATTTAACGTGAATGCAGCCGTCTCTAAAGCATAACCCCAAAGCGATAGCGGTAAATCGGTAAGAGACATCATAGATCGCACCATATCTAATAAAATGCGATTCTGACGTTGGACACACCATTCTGTTGTGGTGTTCGGTGGCATGAGTTGCGAAACTATTCGCATTGTTTCAAATGAAGACCAAATTCATAACTCAAATATTCACCTCCACGATCAGATCGTAGAAACTTTATTTTCTTGTTACGATGATTTTCCACTTCACTCTAAAATTCTTTGAACTTTTCAAATGTTTTAGACTTATGCTTCATCAAGTAGATATACCCATACTGCTCAAATCATCTGTGAAGGTTAGAAAATAACGATACCACCCTTGAGCCTCAACACTCATCGGACCGCATACATCGGTATGTATTATTTCCAACAAGTCATTTGCTCGCTCCATTGTTCTAGAAGCGGAGTCTTAGTCATCTTGCCCATGAGGCATGGTTGCAAACATCAAGTGATTCCAAAAGCCCCTCGGCATGGAGTTTCTTCATCGCTTTACATAATATGACCTAAGCGGTAGTGCCACAAATAAGTTGCACTATCATTAATAAACTTATATCTTTTGGCTTCAATACTATGAATATGTGTATCACTACTATCGAGATTCAACAAAATAGACCACTCATCAAGGGTGCATGACCATAAAGATATTACTCATATAAATAGAACATACATTATTCTCGATTTAAATGAATAACCGTCTAGCATCAAACAAGATCCAGATATAATGTTCATGTAGGCGGCACCAAATAACAATTATTCAGGTCTAAAACTAATCCGAAGGTAGATGTAGAGGTAGCGTGCGGCAGCGTTATCGATGTCAAAACCGGAGGATCTCGGGTAGGGGTCGATACATGCGTCTTAGGCTGATGGTAACGAGGAAGCAAGACACAGATGTTTACCCAGGTTTGGGCCCACTCGATTGTGGTAAAACCCTACTTCTGCTTGATTAATATTGAAGATATGGGTAGTACAAAGTAGATCTACTGCGAGATCGTGAGGCTAAACCCTAGAAGCTAGCGTGTGATGGTATGATTGTAATTGTTATCGGCCTTCTAAGGACCAACCTCTCCGGTTTATATAGGCCTTAGGAGAGGGCTAGGGTTACATGGAGTCGGTTACAAGGAAGGAAATATAATATCCGGATTGCCAAGCTTGCCTTCCACGCCAAGAAAGTCCCATCCGGACACGGGTGAAATCTTGAGTCTTGCATCTTCACGCTTCAATAGTCCGGACGTTGTATCTGATCCGGCTGTCCGAATACCCTAATCCGGGACTCCTCGGTAGCCCTAAACCAGGCTTCAATGGCGATGAGTCGGCGTGCAGTCTTGTCTTGGCATTGCAAGCGGGTTCCATCTCGAATACTCAAAGTACATTACGACGAATAGTGTCGGAACTCCATCAATGTTGTACTCCTTGGCTTCAGTGCCTCAATAATGACCATCTCCACGTGTCAAGCGAATGCAAGGAGCCGAGGTTTTTTTCGCACTTGCCACCCTCAATCTTTTGAGCTGACCGCCTATTTGAAGAGATGGGGATTCTCAGATCCAAACCTCACTCCTCCCCCTCGGGCAAGCATCCAACAGAGTGCTCCGGAAAAACCATTCCAACATGGGCGATCGTCACAGCTCCTCTTCTCGCTCTCCTCGCCCCAAGTCAGGGGACTGGGAAGAGTGTTCAGTTCCCCATAGCCGTTTGATTGAGTTACAAATCCAAGGGTTTCTTCCACCAGCATTCGTGGTCCCTGTCCGAGCCGGAATAGCCACCTATAATGGCGGGAGCAAGCGGAGATCTCCCAATCCGTCACGAGGCGAATATGCCTCATCCGCATCTTCTAAGGCGTCGGGTTTCCTATCCACCGTTCCTTCGCGGGCTCACAGAGTTATCGGCCTCCGATTACACAATTTCACCCTGCCTCTATACTACATATAGCAGTCGTTGCCCTTTGTGAGCTATTTTTAGGCTGCGAGCCTCACTTGAGTTATGGAAGAAGCTGATCGCCTTGTCCCCCATAACAGGGAGAATCCCTATGTCGGTGGGCGGGGCGAAATATGGCGCATTGCGAGATCGAATACCTTTCGGCACTCCCAAGGAGGCACCGAGAACTGGCCTTGAGTGGTTCTACATTGGACGTTCCCTACGGATCCAGTCGGACAGGTCTCCCCAGTTCGATAATGCCCGCCGAGATGCGTCTAAGTGGCGCCCCAGAGGCCCCAAGAGGAGGATACGGGAAATATATTACGATGAGCAGGATAAAGTTCTTGGCCAACTCGGATGGCGATAGTCGAGGTTATGGCAATATGCATATCTGAAGTGCAACCACTTCAATATCGGAAGCCCATGTGGCACTTCAGCGGGGAAGATGATGCCACCCATTTGTGGCCGTAAGGGCGGACTCCGCCTTTGCTCAGCAAGGATATTGTCGATTTATACAAAGGGAAGAGGAGGAATTCCTCCACATCAAACCGCGAGATGGATTCTCCATGTACAACCCCCCAAACTGGGTAAGTCGTCATTCCTTTCCCTACGTCACTTATTGTGGCGTTCTTTGCTAAGATCATCTGCCTCGATATTCCGGCGAGGCGGGGAGGGTCGTGAAGGAATCTCCGGCCCCTCTCGTAGCGAAGGACCCCGGAAGGGCCCTAGATCCAGGTCTCGAAGAAGATCCGGATATTACCGTGGAGCTCGTCAACGGGATATTTTATCAAGCGAGCTATGATGGCGCCTCAGTGGCCATTACTGCCGACTATCCCGGACCGCTTCCTATGTCGCGCGTAAGCCAAGTAGAAAAACCCTATCCTCCGAAGAGGACTCCCTTCAGATGTCATGCCTTGCCCTTGAAGTGTCATGTTTTTGTAGACACGACAATGAACATGGGGCGAGCCCCTAGGGACTCATCGGCCAAGGCGTCCAGATCAGGCGAGCTCAAGAGGAAGGCGGTAAGGTCGACTCGCCGCTTCTGAGTAAGGCAAAAACTTGTGCTGTGATTATGGCATTTTGAAGTATGACAGCACCCTTTGTGTCTGGCGGGAAGAGGAGCAGCGGACTATATCCGGGGATCCTGCCAACCACGCCTCCACCGGCGGATTCGAACCGGCTTGAGGCGGAGGCAGGAGGCGGGGCGATGCCGCATAGTTCTCCAACAGAGAATGCGGATATGCTCTCAGCCACAATTCCGAAGTAGAGGCGTCATGAATCCTGAGCGCCCGAAGGGCCATGCCGGAACAACATCTTTTCGAAGGGCATTTAATGCCTTCAATTGAGAGGCGCGCATACATCCGAGCTGCTCAAGGTGGGCTTGCGGCTGACGGACCAGTATACCAAAGATATCACGGTAATAAAATTAGATAAGCATGTGTAGCGATAGCCCACGAGACTTGAAGCAGTTGGAACAACTATTTTAAGATCAATTTATACTGAGTCCTTGTAGATAGAATGAGAAATTGTCTCGGGAATTTGGAGGAATGCAAAATGGCCAAAGGGAGGCGCGATTTGCCAAGTTAGAGAATCCCAAAATCCCTCATCTGGTAACATTTGTCTCAATTATGCGAAGATGCACCGTTAGTAAATGGTTGATATGACAAGTCTAACGAGAAGATTCTGAGACACTCCGGAGTGAATCCGGAGGCGTAAGAGGGGCGTCGCATCTCAAAAGGCAGTTTGGAGGCTAGCGGCGCATTCTTCTGTGAGTTAAGCGGGGAAGAACAATCTTCAAGATGCCAAAGTCCAGCTAGGCGTGGAGTTAAAAGATCTCGGCGCTCAGGTGGCGGACTCCGTGAAGGAGAACAAAAAGGCGACCACGGCATTTCTGGTAAGTGCCTAGGCGAA